>JAGDQP010068516.1:0-11010 GCA_022664845.1 Lepisma saccharinum
ATGTAATGTCTGGTATGCCTATAGGAACATACGAATATTGCTTTTGAACATTTGGAACTTTTCATTTTGATACAGTTTGGAATTATAATCTTGGCTCTTTCTGATAAAAATTAAGCAGAAAAATTATTACCCATTCATGTTCTTTGTATGCTCAATTTACAGTATTAATCTGGAATGGAAGATATGGACCACGGTATCTACATGGTTTGTTACAATCAGTGATTCCGCCAGACCCCGGCAACTGGGAGGGGAGTCAGCTCCAAATCCTTGAGAATATCCCCAACTTTTACTTTATTTTCACGGTCAAAAGTTGACGGAAACATTGTAAAGCTACCTACACCCTCCCAATTTTGACTTTACACACGCCAATCTGAAAATCCTGGCGGAATTCATGATTATAATGTATTCCAAACCAGTACGTTCAAAGAGCCCCACCGAATTTGCAGGCGAACCACACACAAACAAATCATGTGTGTTACACTTTTGACATTATCTTAAATGTGTCTCCACTGGAAATCATGAATATTTAATCTGACTTTGGTCGCAATATTGAAAGGGACTAAATGAATTTTCGAGCGCCCTTTATATATTCGAATAGCCCTGAAAACATATAAAATCCAGAAATCCCTTCTACCTTGCTGTTAGATTTGTGAGCACTGCACTTTATAATGTTAGGTTCTTTTTTTACTACATTTAAATTCCATATTTTTATCTGTACTCCATCTTCTTCTTTTCTCCCCTCCCCGCATTGTGTGTTTAAATTTCTCCCTCCGTCAACTTACGTATATTGTTTCGTCTTGCTTTTATTCTTTCATTTTATCGATAGAATTCGATACGAATACATGTCTATTTTGAAAAAGAAATAAAAACAAACGAAATAATGTGCTCATGATGTTTGCTGATTTTACTATGGGTGTGACGAAGGCCGAAGAAAGAGGGGTCTGTTTACCAGACACGATTATGGGATAAGAAGGTGCCATTTGGGTTGCCTAGCTGCACGGCGTTTGCTGTCGCAAGTTTTTTGATGCGAAGTGTACCTATTTAGCGTTACGTGGAGAGTAACGCTGCAAATGGAATGATATATGTTTTAGAGCTCTTTTTCATTTTGATAAAATATAGAAAGGAACATATGAATAATGTTGTTATAGTGCGGGAGGAGAAAGCTAAAATTTATTTTTGAATATCGTTAATCGAATATCAGTTATTAATACACTACTTAAAGAAGGAAATTTAAGAATCGCATAAAAAATATTTTCAATTTTAATCGAGAACTATTTAAAAAAAGTTCAGTTAGGATCTAGGAGCGCACTAGCAACATTTTCTTGGTGATTTGTTAATTGAAAAAATGAAACACATATATTCAATATGACAGCGGGCGCACTTCCCATTTTGAAATCACTGTGATAAAAGAATCGAAACATACTCCATTTCGGAAGTGATTAAACTATCACTTCCAGAAATAGAACGTATTATTTGTTTAAACCTCTCCGCTTACACTAGCAACTGAATTTCTAAATTCGTTGTCTGCTGCTTGTAACCTGAGAAAGAAGTAATGTATTCATTAGTAGTGTGTTTTGCAACAAAAGTATATAATCGTTCATTGTTGAATTTGTTTGAAGTAAAAAAAAATCCCTTTCGGTAGGCCTACAGGCTGAGGCAGATCTCGAAGTTTTTTTATTTTCAAAAATTCAAATCTCGTCTTATATGAGAGCTATCGCGAAACTATTTATTGTTTTGTAGATTATTCATCAAGAGCTGTTCAACAATACCCCACAAGATATATATCCCGTCTGGTCAGCGTGGGAGCAGTAGCTTCTGCGTAGCCTAATCGGTAGCGCGCTCGACTTCAGTGCGAGCGGTCCCGGGTTCGATTCCCGGTGGAGGCTCAAATATTTCGGTGTTGACCCACCATCGTGAGGACAATTGGGGAGCTGCTGTGAATAAAATACAGTGGCGATCACAGTGAGAGCTTCGAATCTCCTCTCCCAACCCGTCTGGTCAGCGTGGGAGCAGTAGACCAACTCCTCCCTTCGGGGAGAGGCCTCATCCACTAGTGGATTGAATATGGCTGTGATTTATTATATACATATATATAAATAAATATATACTTTCATATCTTACCGATCTCAATAGGTATATTTTTCTTCGAAATCTACCTAAAAACACCACAAAGTTAACAGACGAAATGCAGAAACGCGGAAGTGATATTTTGTAATAAGACATATTTTGTGTTCAAACATGTAATTATGGAAGTAGCATATTAAGTTCAAGAATTGTTATTTTCGATTACAACTTCAGAGTTATATTTTATCATCGAAAATTCTCTCAAAATTATTTCGTGAAGTAAATATTTGTCTTAAGTCAGCGATATCCTAGTAGAAGGGTCTTCAAATGGCGGACTTCGGATCCCGAAGCCTTTTTCCCGGACCAGTATAATACGAATTGGAATTTATTTGTGGTCTTTTGGCATCTTTGGCTCACACCGAGTTTGCTACGATATTGAGAGTAATACGTGAATGTGTTGTATTATACGTTGCAATGTATGAAAACCAGAGATATTATGCAAATTCAAGCACATTTACGAAGTGTTTACTCTTGAATTTTATTGTAATTGTTCCCAAATATATACTGACTAATCAATAAACGTAATGTCTTACTCTTCTGCTTCAATTTATTTACGGCCTTTAGACATCTATGGTTTAAGGGGGAGGAGTCGGCCGGGGTCTAATTGAAGGTACCATCCCGGAATTTGCATGGTGTGACTGAGCAGGTTGGTTGGTCGCTGGTATAGAACCCAGGACATCTCAAAGGTTAAGCCAGCGTTCTACCAACTGAGTTCCGGCCACTCAGTCTTACTGCCCGGTCTTACTCATAGTCGCCTAAGTATCGACTAAGGAATTTCTATTGGGATATTTCTATCAATCCGGACTTCAGGAAAAAATATTTGAAGACCTAGTCTTGACTGTCCTAGTATTTTAATGTTACATCCAAATCTCTCTTGGGGTATGCACTATGCAGCCAGTCGAAAAGTAGTATTTTTTACGATATACTATGACCAAGAGCTAATAACAAGTTATAAAATATTTCTATACTTTCTTATCTATTCTGAAATGATTGAAGATCTTCTTTTCATTCTCTCTCAAAGATGTAAAGATCCAGTCCCGGCGATCCAGGCCGCAAAGGTTTGGTAATGTATAGGCACACAGGTTCGAACTCCACGGCCGACCATCCTGACAGGTTTTCCAGGATTTCCCTTGCTTTCACCAGGCAAATGCTGGGATGATACCTTAAGTATGATCCTGGCTGATACCTTCTCTTATCCCGACCTGAGATAAAGATACCAAAAGGGTATAAATACATTCAAATTCACAGAGGCAATGAGTTAATAACATTGCCTTGTAACACACCCAAGATCAACATTCCTGGCTGGGTGAACTCAAAACTGCAGATGTCACCGATCCTGACTGGGAATAGCCAAACTGTAACACGCACCCAAACCATCCAGGAATATAAATAGGGTCGCCAGGAGCCTAGAGTACCCACGCAACGCATCTAACTAAACTCTAGCTCCAAACATTTTCTACACCCCAGACGAGCGGTGCAGAAATGTCTTCCAGATTTAAGAATATCTGGGAAAGAGGATTCCAGATCCTTGTGATTGCTGCTAAACGACAGTAAATTTGTACGAGGCAGGAAATACCGATAAGGCGACACCTCCAACCTTTTTTTTTTTTTAATTAGATCGTCGGTTCATACTCTGAAGTACCTGCTGGTTCAGATTAGCGATAGTCTAAGAAAGAAAACGAAAATCCATACTTGGGAATAATTTCATACTATGATACGCATAACAATTCATGTGTAACTCATACTGCTCACTTCGAAGTCTACAGGGTGGCAAAAGACCATGTCTTACTTTTACCTTAGTAGGGCCCACACCTGTAGTCTGGAATCGCAATTCCTGAAATAAAGACGACAAACACAACGAACGGTCGCAACTCAACCTAAACATCGTGTCATAACGCAAATGAAAATAATCTATTCACACACATCACATACTGGAGTCACTTCATATATCATAACGCAGTATCTGCAGAATTTAATACATAGTTCATTTCCCAAGTTTCACATCACAGCTGACGAAAGAATCATACCACTGGCCTACAGATTTATGAACCAAATCTAATCTAATTAAAACGCCTCTCAAAACGATAAGATAACCGAAACAGAGAAATTAATTAGTATTAATTGCTTTCAAACTTCACTTAATTATTCGTAGTTAAATTCAGATGAATATCATGGTAAACGTTAATCAGTTTCAATCACTGCACAACACAAATAATATCACACACTGTATATGGATACTCAACTAATGCCGTACGTAATACTTAGTTAACTGAGATGTTATATAAACTATGTTCATTGAAAAGAAACTCAAGATGTTCGAAGAAATATAAAGATTTCAAAATTTGAATTTATTAATCGGATTTTTCACAATATAAGCTTTCGGAGTTGATAATTTCATTAAAATCAGAACAGAATTAAGATTGTGCTGTAGAGATCAAACAAATTTGTATAATCTAATTTTTACACATTGTGAATTAATTAAGCGAAAACGAAAGTTGGTTTTGCAGATATAAATGTTCATTATTTCTATAATAATTAATAAATTTTGCTGAAATCTTCACGAGATAGTAAAAAAAATTGCTATTTAATATAGAAAAGGTTTTACCGCATTATTTCATACAGAAATGGAGTTATTATACAAAACGTAACTTGACGATAGAAACCAGTTAGCCTTATAGTAGGCGTGACATCATGACAGATGATTACTACATTATACAAAAGACTCTTTAAATAAATCTTGAAATATGCAATAATAATGTTATACATGTGACAATTTAAACGGAGAGTAGTGGCTGTAGTTGAAACTAATATTAAATAATAATTTCGAAGTTTTAAATTTACAATTAAAGTCAAAATTATCAAAAAGCTGTACGTAAAAATGATCGAACAAACATTGTCATTAATTTGACTAATAGCGGTGATGTATGGTAGCTGTTAACATCGCTAACCGGGAATTTTAAATATAATTGGAAACTGGGAGACTAAAAGTTGGCATTTGATTATTAGAATCTAACGACCCGATACTTGAAATGTAGGAATTGGGTTAATAGCGGCCCCATACTGAATTTAGAACATAATACCCATTTTGACAAATAATCTTAAAACCAAAATAATAATTTTAATGAAGTGAAAATTTCGAAATAAAGTTGTCGATGAAAAGTCTTGTTAGCACTTGAATCAATTTTAGCTCTTGTCACAACTATTAATATTATTCACCGGAATGGACGAAATAGTATCGGAATATTCTTCGATTTACTAAATTTAGCGTATATATTTACCAATTGTAGGTAGGGCTCTGGAAATGCAAATGACTGAAAGTCTACACATCCATACTTTGGGTCGGTAAAATTGGAACTTAAACTAACATGGCGGGGAGAGCAGTTCTCCCATCAAACGGAGAAGAAGGCTGATTCACACCAATCGGCGAGAAACACGGAGCCAAGCATTGACTAGGATCCAATCAAAATAAATCACCAAATCATGACTAACGAAAACCTGAATAGATACAGACTGAAAACAAAAGCGAAAATAAAAGGAAACACGCCCAAAGCGTGACTAAAACCAAACAAAGAGAAAAAATTAAAGAGAGCACGAAAGGAAACAGAACATTACAAAGAAATAAAAGGGGATAAAAAATAAAAAATGGAACAGCAACTAGGCAACGACGAAATTGAATGAACCCAATGACTTTTCTTTTCGCGTTTTATCCTTCATCTTAAATTCAGAGCAGCTGACCGTGGTAGACGTGTGATCTTAGACGTCAGGCCAGCGTCTCCAATGTTCTGGGTTTTAATCCCGGTTGCGGCATGCATGTTTGTGGATTTTAAAGATTTCAAAACTAGTGTAATCGAGACAGGACGAAGTAATCAAGTAGTTTTATTTTATCACCCAATGTTTTAATCACCAGTGCGTGCCTACCATAATGTAGTAGCTCTCTTTCGAGTTCAACCTGGCTAGCTTACCCGAAGACATGATAACAGGTCGATCCCCTTGGTTAACTATACAGTACTAGGCTTAAAAACCTAGAAACTATTTTAACTGTGGTAAACAACTTATAACACAAGGCTAAATTTGAATTGCTTATTTTTCTTCTAAGTATTTCTATCAAAGATATTATTCCAGATATGTTTGGATTATAAAACATATTAATAAACGGCCTTGATTTCTTTCAATCTCTGTTAGTTAGTAATTTTCAATATTTTAATTTACCTTTGATTAGCTAAAAAAGCAGTATCTATCTATATCTCAATTTGAAAGCACCAATATTATTGTCAAAGTAAGCTGTTAGATTTACTAATTTTCTCTAAAATTGGAACAAAATAGGAAAACCGAGTCTATTTAACACACAAGCCCGCTCAGTCATTTTACCATATTGACTAAAGTAATTATTCATTTCTATTCGTTACATGAAAAATACGAGGTCTATTCAAGTTCTAGGCTTTCATAGAAAGATATATATATATATAGGATGAAAATATGCACCATATAAAGCTAGAAATGATGTCATTTCTCAACAGAGTCAACCTGTTGACGAACACATTTTGTACAATAATAACACCACGATTGAATGGCCGCCGCAAACTCTTCTATAGGAGTCCTTTTGTCCACAGGAATATTGCTAATGCCACAGCAGAATGACTTGAAATTCTGGGATGATGGAGAGTGTCCTTTAGTGCTGGAGAAAGCCAAAAATCGCTAGGTGTGAGGTCAGGGGAGTACGGAGCATTAAGAAGCATCTTCAAAGTTTTTACCGGTATGGAATTGTTGGACAAAGGCCACTCAATGAACAGGAGCACAGCTCCAACATTTTCTCGGCGGTTTGTCATGGAATGGTGGAACTAACTTCATTTTCAAAACATCTTCATAGGTCGCAGTCCATCACTATGATACCCTCGGGCATTCAATGAGTAAGAATAATGCCTTCGCTGTCTCAAAACATGGATACAATCATTTTCTCAGCACTATTTGGTGGTAAGTGGAAATTTCTTTGGAGGTAGTGAGACGGTGTACTTCCATTGAAGCGATTATCATTTTTTTCAGTATTGAGAAACAGAATACAAGATCAGCCACTGTGATAATTGATCGAATGAAAGCACCCTTCATACCGTCATCACATGTCTGGATACTTCACGACGTGTGAAGCTTTGTGTTCATCGGACAGCAATCACAGAAACCCATCTGGAGGAAACTTTCCGTATATTCAGGTCTCCATACAGGATGGTATGTAAAGATCCTATGGAGATGTCGACTGTGGTGTGGAGGTTATTTCTTCCTCGATCAACTGTCGGCCCGCAAATTACCATTTGTTCCACTCCCATTATCACGTTGTCCGACCAACCAGTGCGTAACCGAGGTTTCTTCGATTTGATTTCACACGACATTCGGCCTTCTTTGAAAATACGAAAGTGGATATTAAATAAGAATTTATAAGAATATATATATATATATAAACTTTTTAAAGACATGCTTTTCTTAAACAATTCGTACTGAAAAGTGAAAAATAATTTTGTTTATGCATGACTAAAAAGGAAAGCATGGGGCGCGTTCTCATATACTGTCACTTTATGAATTCTTCAATAAGCGTGCCCCGTGCTTTTCTCTTTAGTCATAAACTAACTAATTAGCTCTATGGCTTATGGAACTCGCAAGTTCATCGCCGCAGTAACAAACGTTCGCCATTGGATTCTATCCTGGGCAATATCAAGTCAATTTTCATCACGAACACCTACTTCTCGAAGATCCCTTCCAATATTGTCCTCCCAACGACGACTCGGTCTTCCGAATGGTCTCCTTCCATCCGGCCTTCCAACCAGGTTAGAATATAATCTTCGTTTTTCCCCTATCCGAGCTACCTTAGTCGTCACGATTTCATTATTTTTACAACTTCTGGTGAATCGTAAAGTCCGTGAAGTTCTTCATTATGCAGTCTCCTCCACTCTTCAGTCATCTCGTCCCTTTTCGGCTCGTATATCTTTCTCAAAACCTTATTTTGAAACACACATGATTTATGTTCATCTGCTAGGGTCGTACTCTAACTTTCGCAACCGTAAAGTAGTACCGGCAGAATAACAGTTCTGTATATTCTCATTTTCAATTTCCTTGATATTAATCGCGATGTTAGAATATTTGGGACAAAATGGAAACATGCGTTCCCCGATACTTAGCAACTCTTTATTTCTTCCGTGACCTCATTTTTGCTTGTTACGTATGCTCCCAAGTATTGAAATTTGTTTACTTTCTCTATGACCTCATCCTTAATTCTTATGTTTTTATTTCCTTCATTCCCTGTGTTTCGGCTTGTTATTATGTATTTTGTTTTATCTATGTTTACCTGTAGACCTATCTCATCGCACGCTTCTACTAAGACATCGGTGTTGCTTTGTAGTGCATCTGTATCGTCCCCTAGAAGGGCTACATTAGGTTCGAAATGTCAGGTTAGATTATTTTATATGTATACGCATTTTTGAAATTTTACACAGTTCATTAACATGCGTTAGAGAAATCAGGTCACTTTTTTTTTATTGTCCATACTACAAACAACAAACATCATGTCACGAGGTTACTGCTACGATCCCGTTGGCTGGTCTGTGTCCGATGCAAGGTAGTTAGTGTGATTTCGAAGCGTCTTTTAAACTGCTTCTGCTAGACTTTTGTAGGTTTCCAGTGTCTGGTCAGTCCGACCGCGTCGTAGGTCACGTAAATATGTACATTTCTCCTTTACTACTCTCTTAGTAATTTCGTAAATAAAAAAGGTTTCTTCTTGCTACTAAAGATTAAAAAAAAGAGTTCCATTGTTAAATATAAACGAAAACAATTCAGCTTTTTTTTGCATTCCTTTCTTTAGTTCACAATGACTCGTGATATCCTCAAATCTTACAACGTTAATTTAACTCATTTTCCGACGTCCTACAATAATGAAAATTTGCACAGCGACGTAACGCGAGTGACAATACAATACTCAATTGTTACTTTAATATATTTCTATATATTTATATATTTTAAAAGTATATTTTATTATCTTTAATATGGATTTCTTTATCCTAAAATAAATACTAACCTGCAACGATACTGGATTTGATTGGTTGCAGAACTCTTTAGGATTTGGGTCATAAAATATTAATTTGAGAAAACACATCCGAACATAGAAATAACTTGAAAAAAATGAAAACACTTTTTCAAGATGTACTGTCCATAAACAATTCGTATTAAAAAGTAAAAAAATAATTTTGTTTATGTATGACTTACGAGAGTTACTGGTCTCCAACCAGGCGCCTCCCCAGGTGGCGGAATGCCAACCAGATATGGTGGGGTCCGAAAATATTCCGAGGCGGACCAAAACCAGTACTGCTGCCTTGCAGTTAGAGGAGGCATCTACAAAGGCTAGGGGAAGATAACACCGAACAAAAATATCATGGTGAGAGGAAGCAGCTTCACCATTACCACTATGAGGCTGAAGGTGAATGACATCGACAAGGCTCAGAGATGGACAGAGGGCGACATCTTGAATGTCTACCTTTACTGCGAGACCGTAGAGCTGACAACTCTACATCGCTAAAACATGTCAAGAAATAATAAGAGATGGTTCATGGATTCTCCAGGGGTAAAATATTCCGGAGCTAAACTAGTCCCTCATTCGGATCTCCGGGCGGGGACTGCTTCAGGGGAGCTCCAAGAACAGGGTTAAGAAAGACCTACAATAGAACATGGAACGTACGAACATTATACCAAACGGGCACTTTTCAGGTGCCGGTACGCGAGACCGAGAAGTACGAGCTAGACATATTAGCGATACAAGAAGTTCGGTGGGAGGGTCAAGATAGCATCCCACAGGGCAAGTACACTTTCTATTACGCGGGAACACTGTCTCACGATTTCCGAACAGGGTTCCTCATTAAGAACAGCATCCTTCAGGCGGTTCAGAATATAGAGTTCGCAAACGAAAGACTATCGTACGTTACGATACGTACTCGATGGGGCAACACGGATTTATTAAACGTCTATGCTCCGACCGAGGGGGCTACTGATAAAGACAAAGATATATTCTGCGATGAGCCAGAAAGGATGTTTGACCGATTACCGAAGTATAATTCGAAGATTGCGTTGGGTGATTTCAATGCAAAGCTAGGGAGGGAAGAAAAATATAGACCTACTATAGGCAAATACAGCCTTCACGAAAAGACTAACAACAATGGAGAAAGACTGATAACTTCCGCGATTTCGAAAAACCTACTGGTAAAGAGAATGTACTTTGAACACAAATAAAAACATACACAAATACACATGGGTATCTCCGGACGGCAAAACTCTCAACCAGATCGATCACGTATTAGTAGATAGACGAAGACACACCAACATAATGGATCTTAGGTCGTACAGAGGAGCGGCAGGTGACACCGACCATCAATTAGTGATCACAAAGGTAAGGGAAAAGTTATGCATCGCGAACAGAGAAAGCAAGGGATCAAAACAACTTAAATTCGAAGTTAAACGATTAAATAATCCGAGCATAAAAAAGCAGATTACCAACTCGAACTCTCAAACAGGTTCGAAATCTTAGCCGACTCGAGTAATAACAATGATGATATTAATAATGACATTGATATAAATAAGATGTGGGAGGCAATTCGTGAAACAATTAAGAGCGCAGCGAAGGAACGTGTAGGTGAGAAGATACAACAGAAAAAACTTGGTTTGATGAAGAATGCCTTAAGCTTCATGAGGTACGAAAACAAGCCATGCAACGATGGCTAAGTAATAAAAGCGAAACAAATACCAACCACTATAGTAACGCGAAACAAAACGATACACACGGGTTCAGAAACAAAAAGTGAGAATATCTGACGCAGAAGATTCAGGAGATAGAGGAAAACGGGAAGACAAATAACA
>JAGDQP010068518.1:0-11010 GCA_022664845.1 Lepisma saccharinum
ATATGTTAAATATCATTAAGTATCATCTCATAACGCAGAAAGTTATAGATGTTATTAACAAATAAGCAGGCTGGAGTTCGGATCATACAACTCACCATTTCGTATGGGTTTGTCAACCTTCTTATATCAGTGCCAGGATTTAATATGAATAAACAAGTTACAGCAGATATTAAAAAGTTTGTAAAATTGGCGCGCCACACCCTCCAATGATAAGATGTGGGTACCTGAATTCACACCTGGTGGCCAATTTCTGCCACCAGTTCTGTACTGGAAAGGATGGAAACTGAACGTTCTGGTTTGGAAGTTGTACATGAGAAACATGAAGGGAGGACTGCTTCTTTTATTTGCAAGCAAATTTATCCTAGTTCTCGGCTCAATTCAATGTGATGGTTCATCATTATGTAATATCCATGTAATTTTTGTTTTACGTCAATAAAACATAACATATTATAAGAGAAAACAAGTAATTACAAATGGCCACCACAAAATCCTTCAGGAGGCCTCATTGACCACCAAAGGTTAGATAACTTTTTAAAAACTGAGTTACAGCTGCGATTAAACTAACAATCGCAAACGCTCCAGTTGCTTGATAGCATTTTAGCCACGCAAGCATATTTTTGTAAAATAGGCTGACAACACTAACTACTACAGTGCTTAGGTTTGGGACTATTTACAGTACTCCTGGCGTGTTATGTTTTTTCACGTTTGACGCAGCTATGGCTAACTGTATGAAAGCAATTTGAACACCGTTTTAGAAATTTAATTGGTAACACAGAACCATACGCAGCAGCCAAGATGGTTCCACAGGCCCTGGGACAATTTAGTCAAGACCTTTCTAATGGCACCTCAAGCATCTCTCGACGCTTGTAGTTCTTGAGATAAAGTTATGGTTACGGACGGAGAAACGGGCATTCTAAGTGTGATTATAAGATCCCTTTTAACTATAACTTTGCTATTAAAGAACGTAAAAGAAGACATCATTCATGCAATTTGATGGCAGTACCTTCGAACACCAATTTGTTATAGTTAGAAATACTAAAAATTCGGGGATCTAAATACGATTTCAAACTATGCAACAAAATGTTTCGTTTTCTTTAATTTTGATGATGGTGATCTAACTAACTAAATCAACACTTGTGGCTAAATAAAGAAAACATTTACTTTAAAGAAGAGAGTGCGTTTGTCGATGATTTACAGATACCAATAATTATATACGGACAAATTGTAGTAAAATAACATCCAGTGTTGCGCGTTCTGATCTACTTTCATTTGATATCCATTGATCTATTTAAAGCTGTCCTCCGCTCACCGCAAATTTGAAATGTTGATGTTAACGCCAAGGTAAACTTTACTTATAGAGAACAAATAACCTGTAAATAGGAGGGTATGTTTTACTTATTTATTAATGTTCTATAACGAATTCGTAGAAGACTAAAAGAGAGGAAATTGTGAAATATTTTAAATGCATGCGATGATATAATGAGAATAAGTTGTTACTGTTTACAAGTTAAGAATTTTGAATTTCATTCTTTGTATTGAAAGACGAAATAAAATCTAATTGCCATTTTTTTGTACGAAAAGTAAGAAAATTAGTATTAGAACGTTAACTTTACATTTGGGAGGTCGTCCATTCAGTTTTAACAAGCAATCATCCTCACTGAGGGTTTTCGCAGACGCATAAGACATATACGTTGATGGTACCATAAAATTAATTTATAGCCGGATGTCCCCGCATCTTTTTCCCTCTGCTATCCTGGCATGAGCTTTACATATGCATAAACCTAAAATAAATATTTTAAAGTCGTATCCTTTTACCCATTACCACATTTCAAGATACAGGTCCTAACGCATATTCGATAATTTAAACGAGCTAATCCTACCTTATACCACTTTATAAAGAAATATATAATTACATGAAGATTAAATAATATTTCGCTGAGTATTCTTCCAATCCACGTAGATAAGTGCTTTTTAAGACTCCACATTCCAATGCATAATACTAAAGCACGAGAGTCCGTTTTGCCATTACTGCTAGTTGGTTCCAAAAGTGAAAAGTATACTTCAAAATAGTAACAAACCAGATTGCCCTATACATGACGTTAGCCAGTGTATACTTATCTTAATCTTTGGATACCGATATTTATTCCCCTTGCAAGCAAAATCATATTCACGCAATTTTATTGTATTCGTATTGGTACAACTTTAGTATTCTTTGACAATTCTATGCACTTAATTTGCACTTCATATATTCCAGGTTGTTCAGGAAGATATGACCGGCTTATAAAACAATGCGGTAAAATATGTGACATCACATGCAGGGATAAATTTGTTCAGCATAGAATATGTGCGAGTACGTGTGAAGAGCATTGCGGATGTATTGATGGTTATTACCGTGAAGATGAACAAGGAAGCTGCGTACCAGAATCAATTTGCCCGAGTGCTCTTGGCTGGAGTAAGATAGTTAATTTTACGTTTCATTCGAACTAACCTTATGATTAATTTACATTTTTTTCCAATATCTCGTTGTTGTATAGGCGAGCTCACACACGTGATAAAACATTTAAGGTTGTGACATATGGTGCTTTCCTGGAGTGTTTTTACTAATAATATCATAAATTTGTAGTAAAGATGTACATTTTAGTTATAGTTTAGGCAGGCTGTTTTCGTTATCTATCAATCTATCTATCTATCTATCTATCTATCTATCTATCTATCTATCTATCTATATATCTATATACATATATAGATTTATACATATACGTCTATCTTTATAGATAGACGTATATATCTATCTTTATAGATATATATAGATAGACATATATATATATATATGTCTATCTGTCTGTATGTCTCTCTGTCTGTCTATATATGTATCTATCTATCTACATATGTCTATTTGCCTATTTATATATCATGCTGCATAAAACGTAACATATATTCGTTATCATTTCTTTTCTATTTAAATTTATGTCTTTAACCTCATTAAATTAACAGTATACTACTTGCGAAGAAGGATAAACCTAACATGTTTCTTGTCGCCAATGCCTTACTAACTGACAGTAACAATTTCTTCATTTTGTCGTAAAGTTTACCATAATATTTGAAATATGATTTGCTCTGATTATAAAAATACAAAACTTTGTGGCTCTAATTTACATTTTCTTGTCTTCGGTACCTTATCAGCTTATATGAACTAATAATAAGTATATTATTATTATTATTACTATTATTATTATTATTATTATTATTATAAAAATGACAATAAATTGAAAACAATATTTTTAGTGACGCGGTAGAAACTGGCATTGATTGCTGCTGAAAAAAGATCGCTAAAGTGTTATAATTGTAACATATGATCATATTGTTTTGTATTGTTACGTCGCTAAATAGATGTACAACAATTTCTATACCGAAACCTTATTTTCCTAATACGAGAATAATCAATTTATGCGCATGATTATGACATGATAGATGGTTCTCATTGAACATGCCAATTAAAGATGTCATAATCAGTTTTCTTTCCGCTTATCGATTAATAAAGACCTGCCTTCTTTCATCTAAATTTCCAGGATCCAAACGTATTGGTAGGATTTTATGCGTGTACCTCTAATGCCATCCTGCCTGAATGAAGCTATATGTGTCAGTTATAGAGTAAAATATGTGGAATATTGAGATGTTATAAGTGCTTTGTTCCAGGTACTATATCGGTATTGCACTTGGTGAATTAGTATTTAAGTATTTTGAAAAAAAATATATATTATTTGGGAAGAGTACATATATGAAATGCAAAACCCGATTATTTCCCTTTCGTTGATACGTTACTTTTATGGACCTGCCGCAGAAGCAAAGCGATCCCATAGAACCTATCATGACAAATACTAATATTTACAAAACGCCCCAAAATACATATCATAAAATATACTAATATTTACAACAATACGACAAAGTATTCAGATCCAACAAAGTGTAATATTAACTCACAAATAAATAGAACAAAGAGAGACCAATTGACTTGTGTAATATCCTGCTGTCCTGGTTGATGTTGGTGTTGATCTAAAGTCTGTTTCTCGGAGAAGACCCACCATGATCTAGAACTCGGTTGATGGATTAGCTTCTGTGACAGTCTTCGTACTTACCGTTAGTCTCTTCTGGCTTTGGTCGCTGTTGTAGGCTTCCTTCGGCTGTTCTCCAAAAACTTAGAGATTTGTATTGCGGCGATAAATAATTACCAACGTTCTTTACTTTGAAGATGGTAACACTAAAACACTACATTGCTCAAAGGATGATGATCCCCTGAAGAGTCAGAACGAGAGCCTTGGCCTTTGTCTCGTTATCACATTTCAGTAAATTCTAGCCAATAATTGATGAGTGTCATCTGAGAACAATTGATCATGTGACGGTGTTAATAATTCACTGCTATTTGAGATAAGTGGAAACTGGAACTTGATATTCTCATGTTTCTTATCTTTGACTTGTCCTGATATTCAACGGATGTTTAAAAAAACCGCAGGTGCCTGAATCGTGATCTTGGTATCTTTAATGGTTCGTATTACGTATTGAATCATTAAACACTTGTTGAATCTCTTACTATATATGCAATCTGAGATACACACATTTCTACTTAGAAAATGAGTAATACTCTTATATTACAAAATAGAGCGAAATTGCTTTTGTGGGTTCAGATGATTAAAATAACATATGAACCATTTATTTACAAATTTCTTAACATATAATTTGTACATTTCTGATAAATTTACTTTTCATTACGTGTATGGTACATGCCACTAATATTTACAGATATTTAATAAGCAAAACATTTTGTAGGTATATTTTCTGTTACAAAAGAAATGAATTGGACAAGTCAGTATTTGCAGTCATCACAAGGGTCGCTGAGAGTTTGTCGAAATAAAGTTTTTCTTTTTTTAATTTTACCACTCCAAATATCCCCGATCCGTTAATGTTGTACAAATGTTATTTGTAACTAGTGATTACAATATCTAGATGATAAGAACTTTTCTACTATCGAGCGTATATTGAATAGCTTATTTTAAAGATGACAATGGGACCTTTTACAGCTAAAGGTATCCCTGCAACATAAACGATTTCACAGAATGAAGAAAAAAATTGATAACAAATCTCTGGTATAGACAATATCTGGTATAGCCGCTTTCAGTAGGGCTGCTGGAAAAGGAGAGGTTTATTGCGAAAATTAGAGGAAGCTTTCAGATACATTATACTGGTTGAGTTGATCAAGAGTGAATAACTTTTATTGTTGGTATTAGTGGTATTGCTTCATCATGGAAATCTGGTTTTCCTCGAAACTTTTAGCGAAATAAATTTAGCTTCATCTAACGTGCAACTATTAAGTGTCACTAACCTTCTCCAACATTTAACACTGTTTTTAGTGTACGGTACACCCAAAATCTGATTTCAATAGCCAAACATCGCATTCTCATCAGATGGGATCATTGTTCTAAATTCAATACGCTTTGTTATCACTTCCGAAATAATTAAACATCAAAATCATGTATTATTGAATATGGTTCACGCAGTCAGTGCATTTTGTACTTCAAATCCAATACTTGGTCTTTGTTGTGCATAGATGAATACCAAAAGGATGTATACAACTAAATTTAGTTGAGAATGGAGACTATTACCAACCAACGAAATTAATCAACATGCACGGCAATGCACACATCCAGGTTCTGTGTATATGCCGATGTGCAAAATTTTATTTTCGTACCTTGAAGCATATTCAAGATGTGGACCCTTGAAGTTTCGTATTTTCTGTTAAGTGATTAATTCACTTTCACTGTTCAAGACGCTCGCGATAAGATAGAAACGTGAAAATTGGTGTGAAGGTGGATGATGATAAGTAAGTAGAGGTAAAATTACATTTTACAAAATATCCCATTTAGTATTCAAAATGGCCACAAAACTATAATTTCATAAAATGAACAGCCTAAACGCCTGCAGCTAGAAAAACAAAATTTGGTATGATGAGCCATCTTGGGTCTAAAATGTTCGTCAAATATAAAATTTTAAGGAGAAATAAAAAAATTGGTATAACGGTACAGCATCACTAGTAGTTGCAGAAAATATTACAAAATGTCTCCAAAGACGCCATCGTGGATCCAAAATCTCGGACCCAAAAAATTAATTTTCAACACCGTTTGGACTAAAGGCAAAATTTTGCATAAAGATGTATTAACGAGAATAGTTTGGGAAACTATTATACTTTTTTTTTCTAAAGTCGTCATTTTATTTTTAAAATGGCCACACAAACCATTTTCTATACCGTTTAAACTAAAGTAACTTAATTTGGTATGAAGTTGTTCCATCACGAATAGGTCACGACAATATAAGAAAATGTTAAAAAAAAGTCGCTATCTTTAATTGAAAATGGCCGCCCAAACCATTTTTTAAAACTGTTGAAGCTAGAGAAACGAAATATCATCACGAGTAGGTTACAATAAATGGTGGAAAACATAACATGTGAAGGGGTAACCCAACCTGTGTTATCATAGCTGATCGCCACCATTTTTGTGCAGTCCTCCGGAGAGTCTGGTTACGATGTAGTCGGCGTAACCCCCAAAACCCCAAAAGTTGGGGCTGCAGTCCGCTACTGGGGACTGCGAAAGCGCCCACCACCGTTGAGAGTATATATACACATTATCGTCACCAAATTCAGTCATTTTCTATCCTGTGTTGGATGGAGGTTTCCCCTTTTCCTTCCACATTTCTCTGTCTGATGCTATCCTCATCAATGTATTTCCTTACAATCAGTTTATTTCATCTACCAGTCTTGCATTTGGACGTTGTCTCGGTCGTTTACTTTCTCTAGGAATCCAATTAAATAAATTTGTCGTCCATGTTCAATCTGTTCGTCTAGCTATGCCACCGGCCGGCCTCAACTTCATTTTCATTGCAGTTTTTATTATATCTTCTATCTATATTTCGGCACAAATCCATTTATTTGTCAACCTGTCTCTCCTAGTTATTCCACGCACGCACTTCATAATTGCTCTTTGTGTGACTCTTAATCTTTGCGGATTTGCGCATTCCATGTCGAAATTTCCCAGCAGCGCATCATTACAAGCAAGATGCATGGATTACAAACTTTACACTTGGGACACATTAGAGTTTACTTTTGAGAATAAACTGTAGTCTTCCGAGAGGTAAACACACTCATGAACTATGTCTACTGTCTCACCGATATGAATTATTTCATGCTTAGCAGGATATTGATTATACATTTAAAGACAAAAGTAAATCAAGGTTGGTATTATAAGCAATAATACTCTTTTCCTACAGGGAAATTATTTCATTTTACGCCTAATAGTTAGAAAACAAACATGACAGAACACACACACGGCAAAACATGACATGCCAGAATATTCCTTCATTTGGAGCAAGCAAGAAGACTCCTTGAGCATCATTTAAAGAACCACGAGCTAGATAGACAGAAATTACATTCACGTTAAGTTCTAAAAGATAAGAAATAATGGGAAATAATAATGTGGGCATCAGGCATGTATCGTCATTATGCAATGCAACTTCTGTTGTTCAAACACACACACACACACACACACAGACAGAGAGAGAGAGAGAGCGAGCATAGAAGAAGACGAGAAAATAGTGAAAAAAAGATAAAACAGTCGGTAAGAGGGAAAGTGAAGTAGCGGAAACCATGAAAATAAATGATTTTTTAACGCTTAATGATATACAATGTGCATCTTTCCCCTGCCCTTCTTTCTGTTTACTGTTTTTCCTCCTTTTTGGAATAAATCTGTTTCAATAGCAATCGCGAACATCATTTACATTGCCTAATTCCTTGAGGAAAATAATTTGAAATCAAGGCAGGGAATCGAACTAAGAACCTTGAGAATGGGTGCCTCACACGCTGACAATTCAGCTACATAGACCATAATAAACGCGTTGTAAAATGAGCCATTAAACTGGCTATTGACTGTTAGTGTTCCCAGGTTCAATTTGAAACTTATTTATGGCTTTAAGACATCTATAGATCATCCCCATAGTTCTTGTTTCATATAAATATTAGATCTGTAGACCTAGATCAAACATGAGTTAATCTACAAGCTTGAGAACTTGGGCACCAACATAAATTTATATCTCGGATTAATGCTGGATTCAAAGAGTGGTTTCGTATATCTACGAAACTAGTTCTAGTTCATAAAGGAACTGGTCGCACCAGTAATCCACGCGCGAATGACATTAGGTAGCATTGTTACGTAACACACATGCAGTGTAAATACAATTCCAAATCCATTACTTTTGTTGTACTTAAATGCATTGTAAGGCGTACTTTGGAACTCTCATTACACAACTCTTCCATTCTGGTTTGTAGTTCTTTTGCACTTGAAGCAAACAGGACTATATCATCAGCGGATCGTAGGTGACAACCAATTCGCTATTTATCTTTATTACTACTTCATCCGAGTTTACATTTTGGAACACTCTCCAGGACAGTTGAAAACAATTTTAAAGAAAGTGAATCTCCTTACCTTATCCCTTTTTGAATTTTAAATTTGTCACTTTCTTGGTATAGTCTAATGACAGATGTAGCAGTCGGGTAAATGTTTCGTAGTAGCTTGATGTATGGACTTTCGATGCCTCAATGTTCTAGTGATTTATTTACTGCTACCAAGGATACCGAATCGGAAACTTTCTTAAAATCTATGATACAAGATGTAGTGAAATGTCATGTTCATTACACCTTTCCATAACTTCATTCAGTGTTTGTATGTGGTCCATTGTGCTAAACCCACGACGAAATACTGCTTTTCACTTACCCTGGTTAAAATCTAAGTTGCGTTCAAACGATTCAAAACACTTTAGTGAATATTTTATAGAACTCACAGAAAACTACTTGGTCTGTAATTTTTCTTTGTCCCCTTTCTTGTACAACAAAAGGATGATAGTCTTATTCGAATTTGACGGTATTCCCCTCCTTTTCAGGCACATCAAGAATAAGTTGCAAGTTCCCCTTTCATCTTTTCATATCCTAATTTAAACATCTCTGCTACGAGTCAATTTTTTCCTGGCGATTTTCCGTTCTTCATCCTCCAGGAAATCAATTTTTTTTACTGAATCTTCCTTTCCTAGTTTTTCTTCAGAGTAGTACAATTCTATGTAGAAATTAACAAATACTTTAATAATGTCTTTCATATTTTGTGTTACGGTCCCGTCTGGTCTCTTAAATGTAATTATTTGTTTTTTCCCTACCATAAGCTGCTGTTTGGTTTTCTTCAGGCTCTTGTTTGTGGTGATGCTCGATTGTTTTTTTAAACGAAACGTTTGTTGTTTCTTCATACATGCTCTCTTATTTTCTCCTTATTTCTTTCAAATCTATATACTCAATCCTCTTTATGTAATTTTCCTCTTCTTTCATTTCCCTTCATTTCTTCATCATGAGTGTAGTATCTTCTGAGGTTTTACGCTCTTCTATCTGTTTGATGACTACTGTTTCCTTGGCTATCTTTCTTACTATCTACAGCTATACAACCTGGCAATTATGATTCGCAATGATGCACTTACAAAAACAATATTTCCTTTTATACCTGGACTGAAAAGGATCTTCCAAAAGGATTTAACGAAGTGCTGTATATCAGTCCAAGCACTACACTACTTTCAAATTATTTGCGGATTTATGTTCCAGCGAAACTAAAAACAGAGCAATGCTGACATTTTAATTATCTTATTTCCAACTAAGTGCTTTATTTGATGTCATTGATGTAATATTCCCAATTAGAGGACATTCATCTCTGCCTTCAAATAGAGTATGCAGACTAATTGAAAAGGAATACAGAAGGCACGAAATTCTAAAAGGTCCAGGGATTTACCAGCTGATTTTGAACAAATTCGGATAAGTAATGAAGTACAGGAAGTAATCGGTGTGCAAGGATTTAACTTTCCGATGGTAACAGGGGTTATACATAACCCCAACGAGAATATTTTTCTGTATGTACCTGGCAGCACTGCACTTAGCTTTGAGAGCCTTTGTGTATTCCTGGGTAAAGGCAAAGCGTAGTTACTGCCGAAGTGTTCGCGGTGGAATTCGATTTGTCTACCGATAAATTCATCTGTTGGGGTGTTGGGTCACCCCTGTTACCATTCGTGTTAGTGAAATTTTGTGGTGGAATATTAATATAGTTCTTGTATAGTGGCTAGTGTCAAGGTGTCTGATCCACATTTTAAGGACTTTGTTTCCTCTGTGTTAGACGAAGAGACTGAGGTTAGTGCTGATGATATTTCTAGTGAGGAAGAGGATAATATTGAAGTGCAACCGGAGTCAGAGTTTGAAACAGAGGCAGAAGATTCAGATAGTGAAATCGAGGAAGAGTCAGGTAATATATTAAAAGGTAAAGACGGACATGTTTGGTCCACCGTGCCTCCAAAACGTTCAAGGACCGCTGTTCGTAATATTGTGCACATTCCTCATGGAAAAGGTCCTTATGCTAATATATCTTCTGAACAAGATGCATTCAACAAGCTGATCGATAAAAATATGATTGATATTATCGTGAAGCATACAAATGAAAAACATTCTCACCGTTGTTCCAATTACAGTGACCAAAGATTTGTTGGCGATAGAGATGCGGTAGAAATTCTAGCTCTTATTGGTTTATTGTATATATCTGGCAGTCGCAAAGACTACGTGTGACATGTTTTCTTCGTTTGGCCCTTCGATTTACAAATGAATTATGAGTGAAATGAGATTCAAATTTCTCCTTTTGTGTTTGAGATTCGACGATAAGGTAAATCGAGATCCTGAAGACAAATTCGCAGCATGTCGTGACTTATGGGCATTATTTATAAGTCACTGCCGTGAATCGTACGTGCCACATACATACGTCACTATCGATGAACAGTTAACCCTATCATTATGTCCTTCTAAAACATACCACATCATGACCTGGGGTCCGCTCGGACCCCATCTGTTCTTGAGCACATTTTCCTTGAATTAAGTGTTTTTTTGGACGTTGTGAT
>JAGDQP010068521.1:0-11010 GCA_022664845.1 Lepisma saccharinum
GGGAATTCCCGTTTTGCCTTACGATAACAAATCATTAAGTACCAATTTTTGATTGATGTTTCCTGGGATAAGAATCATAAGGCAAAACGGGAAAAGGCGAACAGTGAAGACACGCGCAAATTTTGGTCTAGAAGTCATTGTGGAGTAATTAAAAGAAACTGAATAGCAAACCTTTGCATAAATATATATTGAACTTTCATGCTCTAACTGACTGAAGTACATGAAGCTATATGTATACATAACGGATATAGGGGTCTTCAAAATGACCATTCAAAATTAGTATCTTATTCCACACATCAGTCTAAGATGCCCACTCATTTTGTGGGGATATGCACTAATACATTATAATTTAGGTATAAGACCACAATAATTAAATTAAAAAGAGAAACTTCATGGCTACATTATTTATAACATGACTAAACACTAAATCAAAAGAGTGGAATTTTCAATCGGAATGAGTGATTTTCAACAAAAAGCTCTCGCTTTGGATGGAAAATGTGCTCTTTTTAGATGGAATTCCCTTCTTTGGATGTAATTTATTTTTTGAAACTTGAAACAGCGATTTCTCATTGATTCTTTCAAATTGAAAGCCCGATTTCTCATCTTTTCAAAATGGTCTATTTTTCATCTTTTTAGAGTGATTTACAATGCATCATGACTAATTTTGAGAAACTTTGTTTTCTGCCATTTTTAAATGCGAAGGTTATCGAAAGACTAAGATATACTGTGAAGTTTATAGCGTTGCGTTAAGTTAAAAATGACATCAAAATACTTTAAAAAATTTCTGTGAGAAAAATATACCAAAAGACGTCACGAATAAGATATGTACAAAAATATCTTTGAACGTGTTCCTAAGTGCCTTTCGAGACGAAATAAACAATTTCGAAGGAGTTTTATCACTGTTGGACGGCTAGCTGAGAGTCTCAGTCGTTGTTGGATAGCTGGCTGAAATGTACCGGGTTCAAATCTCCCCTAGTTCTTTTTACTTTTCATTTATAAGTACATTACTTTTCTTTCTTAATACTTATGAATAAATGCTCCCTTATGCATCTTTCTACATTTCCAAAATTTAATTGCTTCGTTTTCGTGTTCAAAAGATGAAAAATTAATTTGAATAGATGCAAATTCACCTAAAAAATATGTCTACGTTCCCTTTAAAATGGACTACTATAGATCCCATCATTTTCGAGCCGAAATTTCTCATCTTTTCTCCGATGAAAATTCATTCTAAAGAGTGGTCCCTCCTTTCGATCAAATCGAGCAAAATTTTGCTCTTTTGATTTAGTGTGGAAAATATTTGTTACAATGTCATCAGTACATTGACGACATCTGCCCCAAAGAGCTGACTTCTCTCCCTTATATGATAATGGGTTTAATGTAACAATAAGTTTATGTTTTGTGTGAAAGAAGAAAATTGTTCTAGGGTCGTGGTAGCTCAATGGTTAGAACGTTTCTCTGGAGCTCTGGAGCTAGGGTTCCTCGATTCAAGCCCTGCTCCTGCCATGTGGGCTTTGTGGTAGACAAACACAGCGTGCGTGAGTTTTCTCAGGGTTCTCTCGTTTCCTTCCATTTTCTTCATCCCACCAATCATCCCATCATTCATCCAGCCTGAGCCAAAGTTGCCTAAAGGTCTTAAAAGTAATTTTAAAGAAAATGGTTCTTTAACATATGCGATACATTCTATTGAAAATGCATCAAGTAGCAGTAGCTCAGTTAATAGAGTGTTAGCTTTGGATTATAGCTCCTGGGTTCGATCCCCGAGGCGGCCATCCTGACAGGTTTATAAATGTTTTCCTCAGTAACACAAAGTTAATGCTGGGATGGTGCTTCGAAAATAGGCCCTGGATGAATCATTTGCTGCATCCTCATCCCCACTCTGATTATGGCCTCAGCCGTAGTTGCCTGAAAGTCATAAATTACATTTAAATTCTATTGAACACGTACATTGACTACCAACTAGAAATGTCCTTGTATTCAATTCAAGAATAACAGTTCAAAGAAATGAGTGTCTAACCAGAAAACAATGACAACAGTCTTATTTAATGCAATGCATTTAGGTAGTGGGCCTCTTTCCATAACCTTCGGGGTAAGATGCTAGTCCACTTGTTTCCCGCCACGCATATGACTTCTTTGTGTTACCGTCTAAACAAATACTTGTCAATCAAAATTACCGAACTTAAGTCCATTTGCTCCTCTGTCATGGAGTTTATCCCGATCCTTAATTGTTTATTGACTACAAAAGTGTTTTAGAGGAAATTATTTTTGGGTAGAGAAAAGAAGTATTTTGATTTTAAAGGACTTGTTTAGTCTGCACGTACCAGATTACCCAATATTAACTACAGCCCCTTAAAGAGCATAACATAAAGATAAGATAAGATAAAATGAATTTTATGGCGTAAAGAGCATACTGACTAGTTCTTTCACACACACAAAATCCATCTATGGTCGTAGTTACAGAGTTACACTACTGTAGCCATCATCCCCCGATAGACATCTTCCCTCAAATTACTAAATTTAAACTGTAAATAACATTGCAAATACTAACAAAAAAAAGATCACAAGGAGGATATGAAGACGCCTTATCTCTGTAACAAATAACTGATTTCTACAGATCTGGATTCTACTTATTTGAAGGAAAATATCTTTTACAAGCAAAATGTTCCACACTGAATCTCAATGAACTGTTATAATTTCAGAATCTAGTTGAAAGAGAAAATGAAATTCAATGTTTGAGTATGAAAACATTAACATATATCAAATAGAGCTCAGAGAAATATTTCCATTACACTTTCTGTGAGTAAGGATCTCTATTTTCTCTTTTCGTAGAAGTCAAGGAGTACAAGACTTAAAAAAATGAATTCATAATCCTTAGTAAAGAATTCTTTTACTCATATTGTATTAGAAAACTTTCCTATAGTAACATCCTCTTAGAGTTCGTAAATACATATGCATTTAAAGTTTGGAAAGCAATGTTATTCACCTTACTTATACTCACAGAACGAAATATACAAACACACTATATATATATATATATTACATTTTAAATGTAAACCTCCACACAGATCCGAATGAAAACACTAATATAAGAATCCAGCAAGAAACTCCACGCAGGTTGAAGCTCGGCTGATGCAATATTAAAACAGCGATACAACGCGGCAAGAATCTTCCAAGTACATATTGCGCTCATGAAATTCAAAACATCCCCAAAGAGCGGAGATAAACGAATGAGGTTGTTTAATTTAAAATACAGAGAAAAAGTTTTCAAGACTTAGTTTTGAAATGGTCTTCGAGAAGCTCCCTCTCCTTTTCAACTTTAATGCCAGCCACCGAGAAGCCTAACATTAGAAATTCCAAACTTTCGAACTAAGTTAATGTTTAATTTGCCACGTATGTGGACTCCTACTGTTTCTTCTACTTTCTTGCGAGATAGTTAAAACAGTGTGGTTGATTGCTTAAAACCATTCGCTAATTAAACGGAGGAATGTTAAGTCTCGGTCACAGTAGTCAACGAGACGGATAATTGCACCTCTGCCTCAAGGAGAAAGTTAAAATTATTTTATCATAAGAAAGTTAAAACGAGACAGACATAAATTTCAGAAGAGGAACCTCTACAAGCAACAAAGAAGAAAATATTCTCCCCATCGGAAATTACAAAGACAGCTTAATGTGAAAATTATTCAAATGTAAGAGGGAGGGAGACTTTCCAGCTTGGTCACGCTGGTAGTTTTCATGTCATATTCTTAGACATTTCCAGAAATGGACATCCCTGAAGACGGCAATTCTTTTCCCTCGAAAGGTCTGCGGAGAGAAGAGAATATCTGAGGAGGATTTTTTCACATTCAATGCAACTAAACTACAAAAAAAAATGTAAGATATATGCAAAGAGTTGGCCTGTGTTATTTTACAATGTGGGATAACATTTTCTATCTAATTCTCCCTTGTCTATATTGCACGTTTGTTAGTCAATATTCTTACTAATTCGTGATTGATACACAGTAAAAAATGGTAGGTAATTCAACACTTTTCGGTGTCCCACGACGATCGTCACTTGTTTGTGTTAAATCAACACCGTATGTTGTGTAATTTCGGTGAGATAACACTGTGATTGTGTTAATACGACACCAGCTATCGGGTTGAATCAGCATTGATAACATATATATTGTGTTGAATTCCCAGAAATCAACACCGTTTGTTGTATTGATTCATCACAAAAAATTGGAGGTCGCCATGGGACTCCGAAAAGAGTTAAATTAACACAGCAAGTTTTTTGTTGTGTAAAGACAATTTGTCATTGAATCTTTGTTTTAGTTAAACATTAACTTTTAATGTCTATTAAATTTTTGTGTGTTCTTTCAAATTTCTTGTAGGACTTTATGCTCAAACATTCAAAATCTCCAACCCAACTCCCTCAAACTTCCCAAAACTACATTGATAGTTAATATAATGTTCCTATCTGGTGTGCATGAATGTACGCGTACTATACGCAGCTAGAACAAGATGTGTACACCACTATCATATCATTCTGTTACATAGCAGCATAGCTGTACATGATATGTTGCAGTTCAAATGGCCCTTATCTTAAGGAAAAAGAATGCATAGTGTTGTCCGAGTTGTTTAGACATTAGGCTATCACCGAAACTACTCGGGTTTTAAGCCCTCTCTCGCCAACTTTGTTTATTATCTCATAGGCTGCCAGAACTGCTTATTAACACAGACTTACGTGTAAATACAGGTTTGTTTACATCTTTATGCATTTAAATGGCACAAACGTGATCACAAGTTGACTCACATAAAGTGTGCCAAAAGTGCACTTAAAGTTTACAAGAAGTCTAGTTTCTTTTACAATGTAAGGGAGTAATTTTTGTCTTTGGCAAGGGTGAAAAGTATATTTCAAGTACGAAGTATACACAAATTCAGTTTTTTGTCTTCCCATGTAATTCTCAAATAATATACATATTCTTTCTTTTTCATTTAAATGTGAACAGAAAGTGTTAAAAATCCTTGTTGAAACAATATAGATTAGTGAAAACACTTCTGAAACACCATGTTCAGACATGTTGAGACTGTTTCGGCGTTTACGGGAAACGGGAAACTTGCGCCCAGTCAGTCACGACCGCGGCAGGCGACGAACAACCAGGACTCCCGACCTTGAAGAAGAGGTTCTTGAGTGTGTGACAGAACACCCGTCGAGCAGCACTAGAGCATTAGCACAAGAAGTGGGGGTTGATCACACTACTGAGTGGAGAGTCGCACCCCGTGTGGTGTTTAGTGAAACGCTAGTGCAGCGCTGTTTGCAAGACCCGCAGTTTCTTGCCGCCATACTCTTCACAGATGAGGCCTGTTTCACGCGAGAGGGTGTATTAAATTCCCGGAATAATCATATGTGGGCCGACGAAAATCCGCATGGTACCATTGTGAATGGATATCAACAGCGATTTGCGGTAAATATCTGGGCAGGTATCGTCGGTGACCAGCTGATAGGACCATATCTCTTACCGCCTCGCTTAACAGCACCAGAATACGCAGTGTTCCTGCGCGAAACACTCCCTGCATTCGTAGAAGATGTACCTCTTAATGTTCGTGCACGTATGTGGTTTCAGTATGACGGGACCCCAGCACACTTTGGCGCAGCTGCGCGTCAGTGCCTTGACGATGCCTTCCCGCATAGGTGGATCGGAAGGGGCGGTCCGATTGCTTGGCCGGCACGCTCCTCTGATCTGAACCCCATTGATTTCTTCTTGTGGGGTTATGTAAAAGCGCTCGTCTACGACACACCTATCCAGAACGAAGAAACCCTCCTTGCACGCATCCTAGCTGCCCAGGCATCTTCGAGCGGATGCGCCAAAACCTATTACGGCGATGCCATGCCTGCATCGCATCCCAGGGACGCCATTTTGAGCAGCTGCTGTGAATGTAAGTACATTTGCTCATTGTGTTTTCGTCCTACCAGTATCATGTGCAGTCTTGTCTAGCATTAGTATGTTTCGCCCTGCATTACCACACCCACTGTACGATGGTTGTACTTGAACTTCTACCGCACTCCGTTGTCGTGTATGCCGTACGTATTTCGTGCTCCAAGGATCCTGCTTCCTGGGAGCGCTCTGACACTTCGGTGATTTACGGGCTTTGCGATCCCACATTCTTCCACACCCCTGTCAACAGCCACACTGTATACCGCGTTCGTGACGCCGGAAGCGAGCCGCCACGTGTCTGCTGGCCTCTTGTCGCACTGGCACGTCGCCCTGGCACTTTGCCCAACGTTCCGCTAGTAATACAGTACATTGCTGTGTTTCTTCGCATGCGCCGCCACTATTCCGCATCGATGTGTGCATGAATCGCATCTACAGGGCACATACTGCAATCGTTCCTTTGACCCGATCTTTCTCCGACACTTCGTTCTCTAGTTCTCGCTAGTGTGTCGTATTCCATCGCAGTTTCAGAGGGCTCTGGCTCGGGATTGATGCATTGTCGAACTCGGGATCCGTCTCTCACATTGCTCACTCTGTCATTTGCCATCATCCCGGTACGTTTGACCCAATGTTTCCGCTCCCAACCAGTGCTGTCATATGCGTCCTCCCTTCCTCCGCCACTGTTCCGCATCGATGTGTGCATGAATCGACTCTACACGGCACATACTGCAATCGTTCCTTTGACCCGACCTTTCATCGACACTTCGTTCTCTCGTTCTATTCATTTTTGTTCTACTTTGGTCCATTTTCGGCGGGCTATAGTTCAGCACTGACGCATTTTCGGATCACAACTTCTTCGCTTAAATCACGTCTTTTGTCATTCTCCATCATCCCCTGAAGTTTGACCCACCATTAAAGATACACCCTGTATATACACACACACACACACATATATATATATATATATATATATATATATATATATATAGAGAGAGAGAGAGAAAGAAAGAGAGAGAAAAAGGGGGGGAATCATCGTCAATTCTTCATTCGGACTTTCTTTGCTTTGGGATAAGATAGCCACTGAAAAACGAGGGTTATTCTGTTCTTCGTTTCTTCCATATGTTTGTCTAAGAGGATAAATTTAGAAAAATAAGAGGCATCCTTGATTTCTGTTTGTCTTCAGGGCACAGTTATCCAATCTCACTTCTTAGTCTTCTCCATATTATCCAATTTCCATTAAGGCTTCAATCAGAGTGGCCTGCAGTCGATTTCTACATTTGCCGCGGGTTTGAGGAGAAGTAAGGGGTTTCAAAGCCTCCTTCCTCCTTTGATTTTGCCTTTCTTCTCATCCTTTGACCCCCTCTCCCTACATCCACTCTTCCACTCTCATTTCCTGAGGCAAAAAAGATGTCATTTCCATTGGAGTGGTGGTGCAGGAAACCGTCTTGTCCGCACTAAAATGAACATCATAGGTCGAGATGACAGTGCCAACTGGCGGCAGCTCTGACAATTACTGAAGCGCGTAATTCTGGTAGAAGCCATACCAGAAGGTAGCCAGCTAACTTTAAAGGTATTTGATCGTAAAGTGATGAACCAGTGGATTGTCCGCAATTGCCGTTCCAACAGAAAGCGTGATTAATGTCCAGTAGTGAGAATGAAAATAAATATTATTAGCGACAGTATACACGGTATACGACAATTATATATCCACATTTTGTCCAGTATAAGAAAGTTAACCATAGGCGTTGTTACACTGCAAAAAATAGCTGTGTTAATTCAACACAATGTGGTGCCCTAGCGTGACTGTCACTTTTGTGTGTTAAATCAGCACAACACACGGTATTGATTTCGGTACTGGGAGAAAAAAAAAAGTTACGGCTGCAGCGAGATTTGAACATCGGTTGCTCAGTTAGAACTCGAGCGTCTTAATGACTTGGCTAAATTGTCAGACAGAAGAAGTACTTGATGCAAACGATGATATTTATTGAACAACATTGAAATTAAACGTACACTATAGATTCAAACAGTGTAGGGGATCAAATATATGTTGATGAACCAGTAGCGTAACGAAATGAGTGCGGGCCCGCCCGCAAAACTTTTATCCGGGCCCCCTTTATAAAAGTGTATAGCAAACACAAGTAGCGTTAATGTATACTGCTACTGACGATAAATTTAAATTGAGGCTTAATACCAAATTAAATGGGCCCCAAGTAATTGACTCACCCGGGGCCCCGCATAACTTCGCTTATTAACAACAACTTAGGGGCGTGGTCATGTCTAAAATGCTTAAAAAATCGAATTTGAGTATTTTTGTAATTTTCGGTCGTAGCGCCACCTTGCACCGGATATACACTATAGAGGTCGTAAGGTGTCTATATATATCAAATATGAAGTCAATCCGACAACTCAATCGAGATAACGGAATCTTTCGCATAACGAGTGGTAGCATATGATTCTTCTTTGGCATCTTCCAGAAGAACAAAAAAAATGTTGATTTCCTTCGTAGCCTAAATTGTTAAAAATCACGGTGACGTTGAAAGGGCAATGTCGTTAACTACATCCCTAGCTAACAAATGGGAGATTCCCCTAACATTACAAAACTGGACTCCGGATCAATCAAGTTTTTAGTTTGTGCCTTTTGCATGCAATATTTCTCCTTAATTTAGAAATTAAAATTGTATTAAATAATATAAATCTAGAAAATCGGACGTAGGCCCTCTTTTACCTGGGCCTGCCGCCACTGTGCTGAACCCCCAAAACAAACTACGTTACTTGCACGACTTATCCCATGGTTTAATCACTTTCTAGTTGTCAATTGGGAACCAGAATTTCCATTCATTGAGAACATTCCATTTCTATGATAGCAAGCAAGATGGCTACAGCAAAATACTTGACCAGCATTACGGCTTTCTTATCGTAACATGTCTATTGCTGCGATTGCTTTAATAGAAATGGAACATATTCTCAATGAATATGAATTGTGATACCTAATTGACAAACTGAAAAGTGATTAAATCATGGAATAAATTGTAAGGGTAACTTTGTTTGTGTTTGAGGTTCAGAAACATTTTTTTATCCTCTATACTGTTTGAATCTTGTGTTTTTTCTGTCTGGCGATTTAGCCCAGACGGTAAGATACTGAACTTCTTGTTCAACAACCCAGGTTCAAATCTGGCTGCAGCTGTAACTTTTCCCCCAGTACCGAAATCAACACCGTGTGTTGTGTTGATTTAACACAAAAAATGGTAATCACGCTGGGACACCACATTGTTTTGAATTATAGAGAAACTTATAATTGAATTAAATCGAATTGAATTTATTTTAAGGCCTTTAGGCAACTTTGGTTCAGGCCGGATGGATGGTGATGGGAGAATTGGTGGAATGACGAAAGTGGAAGGAAACGGAAGAGACGCGAGAAAACTAACGCACACGGTGCTTTTCCACACATAGTCCACATGGCAAGAGCCAGGATCGAAGCAAAAATCCCAAGCACTAGGGGTGAGTACTCTACCACTGAACCACTGCGGCACAAGAGAAACTCATAACTAATGGGCATTGACTTTCTCATTTGGGCCTGAGGTAAGTGTAACGTCAATGTTTGTGTTCTCAGTCGGGTAAAAATAAACGAAATTTTAACCCAACCGCAAACAAATTGCAACAAGAATTCCAACAAATGTTTCTTTAAGAAAAATGTGTGATAAAAATGATGGAATAAAGTTTGCCAACACCACTGTAGTCATACGGCCGCCATCTTGGAAAATGGCCGCCATAAAGTAATAGTCAGGTAAAAATAATAGAAATTTTAGAATTATAAAAAACCAAACCGCAAACATAAATTCTGAAAATTGTTTCTTTATGAACAGTTGCCCAGTACAACACAAACGTTAAGAAACGGTGGATTCAACATTAGTCCCACAACCTATTTTTAACGTTGTGTATGTACCTAAATGTCCGCATCTGTTCAACGCTTTATCCGACGTTTAGAATCACAGTGTCAAGAAGTGGAGTATTTTGAAAACGTTTATGTAACGTTGTATTTGCCCACCTGTTCAACGACTCAAAACGACCTGTTTCATTTGACCGAAGAAGAACATTGAACTTCATGACGGAGGGTTACTCACCACAGTTGCTGTATTCCTCCATTTCTTTCACGTTGATATATTGATATTGTTTGTAAATTTTCTGCGTTCGCCGTTGGTAGTTTGTTGCTCTAACCGCTCTCTCACGAAGGATCCTTATACTCATTAATATTTTACTATTCCTTTTATGTTACGAATACTTTAGCTGAAGTAAAAGACGGCTCGTTTAACGTAGAAAGTATTCATCTCAGAATATAACACCAGAGCAATGTGTTATCGTTGGCGTAACCTAGAGTGGCGTACAAATAAAAAAGCGAAATTTCTCACTCCTGTGGGCTACGCCCAACCTGGCCGCCGCTTCTACGCCTTCGGCATTCCTACACACAAAACTCCCCATTGCACCTCCCGAGGATTTTACTCGCTATCGCTCGTAAAATATCAAACCAGAGCAAACCTGTGGGTTTATGTCATAGGGCTGGGGGGGGGGGGGCTAGGTTAGGTTAGGTAGTTAGTGAACTTCATAAAATTTGAATATGCGTATATTTTTTTTTTAAAAAAAAGAGAAAAGTTTTTTTAATTACCCCAGCGGGAACCGGAACCGGGCCGCCGGATTAGCTGTCCGATGCGTTAACGACAACGCTTCAGCACGAACTTCCTATCGATGGCCTGTCAGTGTTCTTTATGCAGTATTGCCTCATGACACGCCCATGAGTGAAAACACGTGTTAAAACTGATAACCACTTGCACTATGCACTTTCTACTTTGAATGACTCCTGTGTATGCAACGTTACCCTAACCCCAAAAGTAATACCATCTTTTAGCAATGTCAATATCTGATGGACCGGGAGGGGAGAGCAAAATCAATGAACTAACCGACTATTTTGTGTCCCCGGTCTATAGAATAAATATGTTTTGAAAAATGTTATTGTTTCTATTAGAAAGAAACATTCGAAAACGACTTCTGTCTAGGGCTACAAGACATACTCTTTTCAGGGATTATAATTTCGTATTCTCTACTTTTT
>JAGDQP010068523.1:0-10000 GCA_022664845.1 Lepisma saccharinum
GAATTTTGGGCAGGCGCGCTACCAGAGATCCATCTTAATTTGTTTACGATTGTTCTTGGAAACTTTACGTCAACACCTAACAACATTCCTAATTTCAAAACTTTGTAGGAAGTGCCTCAATTCTTAATTCTATTTCCACCCTGCTACTACATTAAACAAAGTGTTTTGTAGATAACATTAGTAGAAACCACAAGCTTCATTTTATATGCAAAAGTACACAAACGTTAATAGAAAATGGAAACTTAAAATGTTAAACAATTGGGCAACAGCGGACTACTTTTTGAGACTATTACGACAACACATTTAATGTTCATCTTCCATTTATATGGAGCTTTGATGCAGTGTTGCAATGTCGTGTAGCTTATGGGACATAAAAATATACCTCTTTCCCATTTTCTATTAACTCTGAATGTGCAGTTTCTCTTCTGAATCGCCACTGCTATAACAGGAAAAGACTGAGTAAATGCTGTTGATAATATGTATTCCTACTATTTACAAGAGCGAAAAATATTAAATTAACCTTACTGTTATTCTTCGTCTGAAGAGACTTGTATGCAGACATTTTAAAACAATGTATGTGTTTTATATATTAGCATAAAAAATGTTTCATTTCTCTGAAACAAAGAATTCAAATCCCAAGTACGAACTCTATACCAGACTTGTCAACCCAGAGATGTGGCAATGCGTGAGGTTTGCCAACCTGGAAGGAGGAAATGCGGGAGATTGCGTGACAAACTAAAACCATGCCAAAGAGTTACAACAACGACGTTAATTACCTCAAGTGTACTAAATAAAAGCAGAGTGTACAGTAACAAGTAATTTTAGTTTTCAGAGTAGGTTCTATATGAAAAATTAAACTGAACTAACCGTTTCTAAAGTTATTGAAATAGTTTAGGATCTGATCAGCTCAAAAATTCTTCTACATATCATACATCTCCCACTGTCTTTGAATGCTGCCACTCTAGAAAGATTTTTTTTTACTTTACAGCCCAAGCTCTATAGCTTGCACTTTTTCTTAAAATGCGTGAGAGCGTGAGTTGATGCTTGAATGGGTATGACTCACGCATTTTGTGTGAGAGTTAACATGTCTGTTATACTATTGTGCCATCTTGTGACAAACTCTGACTTTCTAAAATGACTTATATCATAGTACTGTGTGCTCTAGGGCGCTTAGGAATTTTATGTTTTCATCCAGCATAGAAATATGAAAATTAGCAAAAATAACTTCTTTAGCAAGATTTGGCACAATAAATAAGTATTCTGCAATTTCTTTGAAAGAAGTTTCTGAGAAGATTCGCCTCTCTCGAAATACCGCTAAAGTTCCAAAATACATTGAAATTATTTTAACAAATAAGCACATCATTTAACGTAGTTTGAACTTGTTCGTATCTCACAGCATAACATCTTATAGTTAATGATACCTAATTGCATTGTAATTTGAAAGGTGATTGGTTTCCATCGGTAGCTGCAGAAATAGACTTGTAACAGCAGCAGGCAAACCAGTCTCAGTTTATCATGTCTTCTCAAAATTTATTGTGGTGTGATGAGACTACTCATCAGACAGTTTTGTTTGTGCGGTGCAGGAAGCAGAATGTGCCGCCTTAGCTTTGGTGCATATTGGAAATAGGTCTCCTAGTCCTTCGTTAGTGACTAGTTTTCATTATCCTATTGAATCTTCAGTGACAGTGGTTCTCAGAGTGAATTTAACTTTGTTTTTTCAAAACCTGGAAAGTAGTTTACATAATACAGAAAATATTACTGAATCAAACTTTCTTTTCTCTGATGGTGACTTCCAGAATGAATGTTTACTAAATTTGAAAAATTATTTTCAATTAAACCCTCATGCTGCTGAAACTGTTTCTTCTGAAAGTGAAGGAAAACCTAACATTCCGTCTTGTGAGTGCGGGATTAATGTTATTGAAGAACTTTGTATTTGGGAAGCCATAGACATTTTTGTTGCCTTATTACGCCTTTAATCTGTGCTGCTTGTTTCATAATATTCCTAATCAGATAGCACATGCATGTCTCAGTTGGGAATTGAATGAAGTTGAAAGTAGTGAATTTTTGAATGATCGTACCTGGAACGCAGTGCTTACATCTACTAACTTTATGCAAATATATAATGCTTATTAATCAAAACATGAAATTTATGGTGAATTTAGAATAGTGACGTTTGAATGTGGATTGCGAAACTTACTTGAATGTGAAGTGGAAGAGGTGAGAGATATAATAATTTCAAAAGATCTATTATACGGTCCTGAAAACACTGATTTTGTTATTTGAACTGCTAGTGTGAAATATGATGGAAAGTACTTTTTGCAATGCTTTGTTTATTGTAGACTCATTTCAAATTTCTTATTGAAAAATGTTCCGAGCATTACAATACAAAAACGAAACGGTTATAGAAGTGTAGTGGATGCACATTAAACATTACTGACCAGTGTATATATCAGTGTAATACTGAATCTATTATATCAAAACATTTAATGAATCATAAATCATTTACTGATTATTATGACTTTGTAAGAAACGAGGATATTTCATTATTATAGTGAATATGTTTTTTTAAAGAAATGTAGAATTCTTTTTCGATATATAAAATTTATTGCACAATTAATTCCAACTAGTACTGAACAACAATTTTCTCCAGTAAAAACTTTAGTTTGTTCAAGAGAATATATTACTGATATGCAAGGTTTTAAAATCTCATCTCTTGTTTTTAACATGTTCAGATTTTTTCAAAGAAACATTTCTGAGCATTTAAAGGCGAAATAATTCAACTGATGTTAATGTTTTATTGTATGGTAAAATTTCCATATGAAAAGGTAGAATTAGCAATAGACTATCAAAAACAGTGTGCATGGTTAACTGAAAATTTTCACGGATTATCATAGGACACTTTAAATAGTTATTGTATAACTGATATTCGACGAATAATTACACAACTTTGCGAAGTTGATGCAGTATTCTTTTGTAAAGGTACTGAAAAACTGCAATGGATTCAAAATTGTTTGAAGTAAACAATGTAAAGATGTAAATGATGAAGGTTGTCCTTCGCTTACTTCATTAAAATGTAATGGCAATGTGAAATGTACTTATTATATTCCTAAGCAGCTGAACGTTTGCGCTCTAAGAAATTGTGTACAACTTCAATACTGGTTCAACTTGCAGAATTCAAAACTTGTGGAAGATTTGTTCAAGATAAAATTGTAATCTTGTTATTGTGTATAGAGTATTATATTACTACTTTTACGAGTATGAAATTAATTTGTAAAAATGATATAGAGGCTGATTCTTTATTTACCCATGAATGAAAAAATAGAATAGGAAAAACTATTTATAAATAAAATATGTGAATTAGTTATCTTTTCAGGAATATTGAATGACACTTTAATTTTTTAAAAATAGTAAAGTTGGAATATTTCTATTTTAAAGGAAACTCTAAGTAAAAATACTTTTGTTAGTCCAACCATTCATAGGAGAGCAGTTCTCCTGAGCGCCCACAAATAACTTATAGAAGTAAAAATAATTTAAAACGTTTTCTTTGAAGTAAATAATTTCCTTGAAGTAAAAATAATTTAAAAAACTTTTTTTGTTTAATTAAAATATGTTTTTTTAAAAATACATTATGCTTTTTATTAAACTTTTGTTTAACTAAAATATTATTTTATAAAATAGATTATACTTTTCACTATACTTTTAACTAAAATATTTCACTAGAATATTTTCTAATTATTAACTTACATAAAAATTTCTTCAAATAAAATTACTTTCATAAATTTTAAGTGCAAATTAAATAACTTACGGACAATTTAAAACAACTATTTTGTTTAACTAAAATATTTTTGTAATATAATAATTTGTAAAATACATAATACTTTTTATTAAACTTTTGTTTAGCTAAATTATTTCACTAAAATATGTTTTAATTATTCACTAACATAGAATTTTCTTGAAATAAAATTACTTTCATCAACTTTAAGTGCAAAATAAATAACTTTGTTAAAATATCAACCGTGAAAAGAAAATTTATATTTCATTTTGTTTAAATATAATCACTAAATTGCAAAATTAATCTAACAAAAGTAAAACCTGTTTTTTAACTTTTAAAATCAAAAAGTTAAGCGAAAAGATATGTCACAGAAAAAATAAATGAAATACAAATGTGATTAAGTAAAAATGATATACCATTTATTAAATATGAAAATTTTATTTTAAAAAAACTAGCCTTGTTTTGAAACTTTTAAGGAAAAGAATAGTTTGTAAATATTAAAAACTTTGTTAAAGTAAAATTAATTAAGTTACAGAAAGAAAATATGCTAAATGAAATTTTGATTAATTAGAATTATTTACTATTTATTAAACTTGAAATGTTAATTTCACAAAATAAAAGTTGGGTTTGAAAGTTTTAAGAATAACTTATAAAAAAATGTTAAAATAATTTTAATAGTTGTAGTTTTAGAAAAAAGTATACTTAAATATACTTATATGTACATAGTTAAAAACTTCTACTAATGATTTCACACTGATTCATCATACGTATGTTCACATTTGTAATATAATAATAATAATAATAATAATAAAAATAATTGAAACAAGTTGTTTCATTTTAATCATGGGATGAAGAATTAATGTTACTAATAACTTACTCAAAGAAAATGAAAAAATATGTTATCTATATATTTATTTAAGTTAGATAAAAATAAAAGAGAAATATACAAAATAATATATTGCCCGATAATTTCAAGATATTCCATAAGAAGTAAATTAATCCATATTTCACTTCATATTATTTAAATATAAATTAATACATCATAATCCCTTTTTAACTTAAGATTGACAAAGTATTTAGAATTGTATATATGCATTCAACTACTTGAAACCTGAAGAACGATCTGTTATTAATAATTGATCTTCAATTTCTTCAGATTCCTTATTCACAATATATGTAAACCCTTCATTGAAGATTCTCTTCATCCTTCCAAATTCTCATGGCGTATACTACATTGTTCAAATATTCCTCTTGCTTGTTCTTTCATTAAAATACTAACTATTGCAAGAACACGTAAAATTGTTTCAACTTCCATTTTACATGCATGGAATTGTTCTTGATGAAGTTTGAAGAGATATCACATCACATAATAACGCCTTCTGAGGGTTTACAGGATACCATTCCTTTATAGCCTTCCAAATACAACTACTATACACACAAGTGGGGGAACAATAACACCATTCTAAGTCAGTTGTAATACTCTCATTAAATGAAATAATACCGATAACTTATCTAACAATTACAGGTTGCTGTCCATCATAAATGAAAGCACTCTAAAACTTTTTAAAACACTATATCTTACTTTCCTTCAATTGATGAATCATCAATATTTCCTACAGTAGCATCACAATCAGTAGTAGTAGAACACCTACTACTGGTAGTAGTAGAAGTACTAGTGGAAACATCTAACGTATCTCCTTGTATCTCTTCAAGATTAGCAATGGACTACTCATTTCCTTTTACGGTATTAACAACTGTAACTTTCCTAATTTTCATGACTATCCTAAAATAAAAAGAAATAAAATCTTAAGTTAAGAATCATTATTTTAAAATTGAAGTTGCAAAAATAGGATTATCTTATTTTCAGTTTTTTAAAACTCAAACATAATAAACTATTCTTTAAAACTTTCTAACAATGATATTTTTTTAAACGTTAAATTTTTATAACGTTATTATTAAGTCCGAATTCTAACTTAAACATGCGAAATGACAATTCAAACTTTTAAAGAAAATAGTTACTGAAGAAAGTTTCACTTTGTGGAATAGAAAAATAAGTTTGAGTTTTATATTTTATAATTTTAATACACAGATCAGCTATGGACTTATTATTTTTATTTAAACAAAGAATCAATAGAAGATGGTTTTTGACTTATCACTTTAATTTTTATTCTTTCTTATATTATTATGTTCAAGGACATAGTTTCTTGTTATTTCGCATTCCTCCCTGATGGTCGCTGGAATTTTCATGCTCGGAGCGTGTTAGCACATGCCCCGGTTTAACATGAATTTTACTGTGTAGGTGTTTACATGAACTTTCTTTCTTTGAAACGAGTTGACGCGGAGTTTTTGTTGTTTAGCACCTGTACTGCTTATGCGGAGGCAACAAGATGTTTGCACCTTAGGGGAACAAAATAGAAAATGTTATGTTGAAGAAGTTTTATTTGTTTAACATCTTTTGATGCTTGCTGATGGGAACAAAAGTTGATTGGTATTCGCTTTGATGCTCAGAACAAACTGAAACGTGTTAGTTTATCTAAAAAAACTTAAATATTTTTCTTTTCAGTTGTATTCAAACTTTGGCAGAGAACCTTAATCATAGTTTCTTTACAAGTTCAATTTACTTATTAGGACAATCTAACAGCCATTTGTATGAGGCTGCCATGTTGCATATTAAATCCAAGTTTTCCCCTTAGTCAATCACCATCAACTTTTGAAGATAAATTGAGTATTGGTTGGAATTGTTAATATTCATGCCCAGAGGAAGGTGAAAATGATTTGACGGACATGACTCACAGTGAATCGTTCTTACGTGTAAAAGTAAAATTTTCAAACTACTCTATCCTTTTTGTTTCTATACTATTCGTAATGAAGTATACCATGATTATATTAATAGACCTATAACTAAAGAATATGTTGTACTGAGTCCTCATTGGGAAGCATTGATGCATCCTATTAACCTTTTTTATGAATATAGAATAAATAACTATGAAAACACGAAGATTTTGATAATATCAAACAATTTTAATATTAATCCGAATTGCTTTTACATAAAGAAATTAGTAAACAATATACTAATTCAAGAACAAAATAAACTAAAATCTACTACTGATTGAAACTGTGAACTTCACTTTTGAAGTTTTAATAACTTCAATGGTGAGAAAAATGTTGAACTTGTTTAAACTAGTGTATATACTTGCTTTAATTAACTAAAAGATCTACAAATGTGAATGAAGAATGTATTTTTCGTATGTGTATCGAAAAATCATTTTCTAATGTGGAACAGATTTACATTTTAAAGGTATGATTTTATACTTTTTACTAATGCAAAATCAAACTTTGTTTTTTAGTTATTAAAGTTGTAAAACAAAACATTGATTTTATAAGCATTTCAATGTTCACAGAATTTACTTTCTGATGTATGAAGACTAACTTTTTTTCCTCTTAAACATCTTTTCATGTTCAAGAAGCACATGTTTGTTTTTGTTTGTCTCAAATTTTTATATTCGAGGGAACAAATGAAAATCTGTTCCTTTAAAGAAAGTTTTGCTTTTTTCACATCTTTTACATGCTTGCCGTAACAAATGTTTGCAAAGTAAGCTAGGACTTATTATTTTAAGATTTTCTTTGTATGCTTTGAACAGGGAAAGTGAATTGAATAATTTTTGTGGTTGATCGTGTTGTAACTAGAACAGAGAATGTTAGTGATAGTCTGTTTACACATCTGGTTTAATCTTTACCATGTATTTTTCTAAAGACCTCACTAAGGATGAACGCATGACTGATAATGAATCATCATCTCTGGCTATTTATAATAATTTTTCGCTGTCAACTTTGAAATGGGTATTTATACTAGATGATATAGTCTAACTATGGACGAATGAGATGCTAATGTGGAGGACAGTGAAGCTGCATCTGTGACTATGGGTACCACTGAACAACCGATAACTCTAAAAGTGAAAATTATTTCGCATAATGTGAATTTCTGTCGATGTGTAAAATATAAAATTCATGAACTATGTATTCTTAAAGCCATTGAAAACTGGGAAAGCAAAAACCTACAATTAATCTGTTTAGTCTTAACAATATTGTATTAGATATTGTTTAGTCTACAATATATACTGTATATATAGTTAAAACAATATATTTATTATTAAGACTACCATATATATATATATATATATATATATATATATATATATATCGTTAAGACAATATATATATCGTTAAAACTACAATATATATATATATCGTTAAGATTAACATATATTTATCGTTAAGACTACAATAAATATATATATTGTTAAGGCTACCATATCTATATTGTTAAAACTACCACATATATATATTGTTAAGACTAGCATATATATATGTATATATATAGTTAAGACAACCATATATATATATATTGTTTTTAAGACTATCACATATACAATGTTAAGACATACATATTGTTAAGAGTACCATATACATATTGTTAAGACTACAGTATATATATTGTTAAGACTACAACATGTATATATTGTTAACACTACAATATATATATATATATGTGATATATTGTTAAGACTACTATACATATATTTTTAAGACTACAATATATATACTGTTAAGACTACCATATGTATATTCTTAAGACTACCGTAAATGTATATTCTTGAGACTACCATGTATGTATATTCTTAAGACTACCATATATACATTGTTAAGCCTCATATAAATATTGTTAAGACTACTATATATATATTAATAAGACTACTATATATATTGTTAGGACTACCAAATATATATACATTGTAAAGCTACAATATATGTTTAGAGTACAATATATATATTTTTAAGAGTACGATACTTATATTGTTAAGACTACAATATATATCTATTGTTAAGACTACCATATATATTGTGTTAAGACTACAATATATATATATACTGCTAATACTAGACTATATATATTTTTTAAGATTAAACATATATATATATTTAAGACTGCCGTATATATATATTTTTAGAGCTACCATATATATATATATATTGTTAAGACTAGCATATATATTATTAAGGCTACAATATATATATATATTGTTAAGACTCCAATATATAAATATTGATAAAACTACAATATATATTATGTTAAGAGTAAAATATATATATTGCTAAGACTAAAATATATATTTTCAAACTACAATATATATTTTCCTAAGACTACAATATACATAGTTAACACTACCATATATATCGTTAAGACTACAATATACATTGTTAAGACTACCACATATATATATATTGTTAGGACTACCATATATATATAATATTGTCAAGACTATCATATATATATATTGTTAAGGCTACAATATATATATTAACAATATAATATATATATATATTGTTAGAACCAACATATATATATATATTGTTGAGACTACAATATATATATTGTTAAGACCTATATATAAGTATATTGTTAAGACTAAAATATATATATATATATAGTTAAGACCACCATATATATCAATTGATAAGAGTACTACATATATATTGTTAAGACTACCATATATATATATATAGTTAAGACTACCATACATATATATTGTTAAGAGTACCAGATATATATATATATATTAACACTACAACACATATATTAAGGCCGAAATATATGTATTGTTAAGGCTACAGAATATATCATTAAGACTACCCTAAATATATACTTAAGACTCACACATATATTGTTAAGAATAATATATATATGTAGGTTGTTAGGACAAACATATATATAGATATATATATTTAAGGGTACAATATATATTGTTAAGACGAATATATATATATATTATATATATTTTTTATATATAATATATATAATACATATAGTCATATATATATATATTTAAGACTACCATATGTATGTATATTGTTAAGACTCACAAATAAATTATTAAGATCTCCATATATATTGATAAGACTACCATATATTATATTGTTAAGACTACCATGTATGTATATATTGTTAACACTACGATATGTATATAAATATTTTTAAAGACTACAATATATATATATTAAGACTACAATATAAATATTGTTAAGATTGCAATATATATATATATCCTTAAGACTAACAATATACATATTGTTACGACTGCAATATACCTATTCTTAATACTAATATATATATATATTTAATGCTACCACTATTTTGTTAAGATTGCCATATATATATTGTTAAGACTA
>JAGDQP010068524.1:0-11009 GCA_022664845.1 Lepisma saccharinum
TCATTCAAACTCCTTCTGCAATCATGGATACAAGAAAATTATATAAGCATACGTGCAGTCATTACTAGTAATTTCATTGTTTATTTTTTAATTTGTAAGATTATTCTAGTGATAAGTATTAAATACGGACATTGTAACTTCTAATACATTTATTTCATTATAATAGAAGTAAGAAAACAATCATAACGGTATATTATTCAAACATTAAATAAAACTGTGACCTTAAATACAACATCACTAACGCAAAAGCGATGCCTAATTAATTTCTACTAGAATCAGTGACCTAATATTTGCGTATTCTTAACAATTTTGTAAAAATTACCTAACATTTGCTGTCAGACATTGAGACAACCTCTGACATGAATTATCTTATTTGAAATATATACTGCACAATTTTTCTTATATCAATATATTTTTCTTCACTTACTAAAATGTTATCTGTATGAAAAGTATATTCTACACCAGGAATTTATACTGGAATTTATACTGAAGAACATGTGAAGAAAGCATAGCTGTATAGTGTCAGGGTGACGTTAGTTCATGCGCAGAGAAAGGGTGTAGTAAATGCCGTTCATAATGGCCGTGCGTGTTAGTGAGAAGGCATTTCTTGTGGAGCAATGTTATCACTCATACAGATGTGACCGAAGTGGAGAACGAATTTTGTAGAATGTCCTTTGAACTTGTTTGATTTAGTTTATCAGATTCGTCCTACAACAATATATGAAGTTATTTTGCGAGTTGCACAATTCCATCAAACGAGGTCAGTGCTGTGCAAACGCAAGAAGCGATTGGGAGAAACGATCAGTTAGTAAGAACCTGTGTTTAAAATACAATGATTTCATCAAGTCGGATTCACTACTAATGAAATCTTCTTCCTCAACATTAGTTTCAAGACGGCACAGCCATGTTGCAAACATACTAATCGTGTCATACCCACTCAACTGATCTAACCTACAAGACGTTTATTTGTGGAGCATAATCAAATCCCGTGTCTACAGTGATCGAGTGCCTCGTAACATTGAACAACTTAAATTAAACATCACCCGTATGTTGTATTGAATTTGACGGGATACAACACTGTGGTTGTCTTTGACAGCTTACTACGAAAAATTTATAGTGTTGGACGAAGTAAACTTAAGAATGTTCATTGAATAAATATTTTGTGTGGTTATTTTCTCTTTCTGATCAGATGTTTATGTAGCTGCGTGTAACGTCAGTTGTTTAGCTAGTTCTCGAAATGAAAGAACAATGTAAACGGGTCTTAGCTCCGGAAGTCCAGGTAAAACACGTATGAACTAACTTGCGTATCCTACCACTACCAGGCTATACATGAAACAACCTTTATCTCCTCGAAGAAGCCACAAGTCAAACTAGAGGCATTAGGTATCGATCTAGTGGAATATAATGTCCTCAAAGTCAAAAGAAATCTTCAACTAAAGAAGACTAAAGAAAACATGACACAAGCAGGTCTCAATTAAAACCTATAAATTTATTTATACTCACAGAAGGGAGAATATCTTATCAGGTCATGGAAATTATTTGAAAACTCCATCTTCATTTACCTAATATTAAGAAAACGAAAAAGGGGGATGGATGTTAGTAGAGTGGGGTCACTTGGTGTAGCTTTTAACTTAATCAGAATTTTATCTGGTTCATAAAAGACTATGGAATATATTATAATTTGCTGAAGAACGCACTCTAGCTAATCTACATAACATGACATAGAAGGTCAAACCATACCCGGTTGATAGCAAGGAGCTGATTTTCCAGGGCTGTACGAGTCGCAGTATCGCGCTGATGAACCTGGCATAGAGAACATTTTATTCGTACAGAGCCTACGAACCCTGATTCCAGTCCCTACCTAACATGGTGCAAAAGACTGTGCCAACCCCTATTTAACACAGCAGCAATTAGACTACAAACACAATTTTCAAGCCTAAACACATAACTGGGAATACAGTGTTTTTTCTCGCTGCAATACAGTACTCATCATCTTGAAGCTTCGAGAAAGTTCGATGACTCACTTCCACTCTTCTCACTAACACATTGCCTTAGTGTCGACACGAATGTCATTGTGATTGGAAGTATAACGCGAGTGCTCTATAGTAGAGTTGACTTTGCTCTAAGTGATAACAACGAATTGAATTGCAAAATGCGTGTTTATATACGAGGTTCGAAACAAAAAATGCACACTTTGTGTATTAGCTTTCAAGCATGTCTTCCGGTAGCATAAATACTGTTGTTGAAAATATAAAAAAAAAGTTAGTTAAGCTAATAACTTATTATAAAGACACCCAAAACTTTTATTGTTATACTTTGCGTTAGCATATTGTTGTAAATCACACCCCGCAAACTTCTATAATTTTTTTCAGATTAAATATAATAATGGTTTAGTGTCGATTATGATAATAGGGTATTATAGCAAAAGGTTCTAGGTGTTCTATAACAATTGTTGTTGAGCTATTGTAATGGAAACCTTTAATATAGCTAATGAATCTCGGCAGCGTTATAAGTTGTTTAAGGTTAACCGAAAGTTATTAACTGTCTAGATAAAATATCCCCGGCGGGCGAAAACATCATAGCCTGGCTGGAGAAAGCGATGAGGCAGTTCATAGAGCGTTTTACGGTGTGCGTACTCCCGCATCACCAAGTAGGGACCACTTTCATTAACCAGAATCACCCAGATAAACTGTTTTACCTATAATTTAGAGCGGGTAGAGCATTAACACCGATAATGCCTGGAGCACGGTAGAGAGAGTGAGTGATTAAGTCGAACACCTCGTATTTGTACCAGGACCGCTTTGTGGGCTATTTCCACCACGTCGAAATTCCTACGGGCGAGGGTCGTATAAGAGAAAATTTCGCCACCACTTCAGAATATATAGCGAGAAACCGCGGTATAGTGAGATTTATAAACGCTGTTAGTAGCTGTCTAGCTCATGCCCTGGTTGTTGCAGTAGGATTACACGATAACACAGAGAATGAAAAGCAAAAATAAAAGTATCTCCTTTAGTGTCCAAAATTTTATGGCGAAAGAAGTGTATGTGTTGTGAAAAAAAGCCAATGAGAATTTACCTAACGCTGGGGGTATAGCTGAAATGAGAAAATTTCAGGAGCACCTAACCCAGTATAAATTAACAGTGTACGATAATATGTCTGGTGATAAGGTGCTATTTGAAGGCTACACTGAGGGTAAACGGGTTAAGCTGCTACACAGCAATAATAACCATAATGTGATTTCAAATTTGACACCTGCATTCTCTTGTAATTACTATTGCGCGAATTGGCATAAGAATATTTAACACCAAAGACCGGCATGCGGGAAAGAGTAAGTTTTTATGTGGTAAATGTCACAATAAGCCGCCAAGCACCTCCACCACCGACAGCGTGATTTAATATAAAGAGTGTAAAAATTGTTTTTATGGTGCGGAGTGCTTTGCCAACCACAAACGTATGCGTTGTGCAACACTTTGCGGGTATGTAATTAGTGCTTAAAAGCTTATGTGGCTAAAAAGGGGCGGAATCTGCGGCGTGTCATTACGCACTGTATGCCACATACAGCCTAGTCGTGTGTGTATTCTCCGCAAATGGATGTTAATATTCTATGATATCAAGTGTCAGCAGGAGAAGGAAGTAGCCGCTGGAGTATCGGAACATGAACCCAATCTGCTGCTGCGTCAGCAGGTGTGCTATAAGTGTAGCAGTAAGGAACAATGAAATGCCTGTGGTACAAAACACCACATATTTTATGATGGTGGTTGCATAGAGGAATTACTGGATTATATAGCTGTGAGAAGAGCGGGTATTAATAAGATAATTTCCTTTGCGCATAACGCCAAATTCTATGACGCCGACTTTATCTTGCGGAGCATGATGCTCAAGAAAAACTGGACACTTTGACCTTTGCATATAATTAGCGAATGCAATGCACAAGAAACCTATGTATGTATATGAGCTATTTTGAATAAACATTCAAGATACAGCAGCAAATGCAATATTTGTTTTTATTTCCGTATATTTTTAATATTGTAGAATGATGCACATATAAATTTATCTATCTTGAGTGCATGCAAATTCCATACCCTTATTTGTCTTTATTCTTTCTATATAATTATCGAATGCAATGCTACAGAAGACCTACGTATGTATACAAGCTATTTTGAATTTTAAAAAATCAAAGAAACAACACCAAATGCTCTTTCTGCTGTTTTGAACCCCATATATTTTCAATATTGTAGAATCATGCACATAGAAATTTATGCGTCTTGAGTGCATGCACATTTCACCCCCTAATTAACTTTTTTTGATTTATATAAATAGCGAATTCAATACACAGAGGACCTACGTATGAATAAGAGCTATTTTGAAAAGCATTCAGAGATACTGCAGCAAATGCAATCACGAACATAGAAATTGCTTCATCTCAACTACGCAGATTACATTCTCTAATTGTCTTTACTCTTTTTATAAAATTAGTGAATACAATGCACAAAGGATCTACATATGTATACGAGCTATTTATAAACATTCACAGATACTGCAGTAAATGTGATCTCTGCTGTTTTGAATCCCGTACATTTACCATATTGTACAGTCACGCACATAGAAATTTCGCCGTCTTGAGTGCATGTAGATTTCATTCCCTAATTATCTTTATTATTTTTTATATTATTATAGAATGCAATACACAGAGGACCAACGTATCTGTATGAGATGTTTTCAATAAATATTCAGAGATACAGCAGCAAATGCAATCACCAACATAGGAATTTCTCCATCTTGGCAGCATTCATATTCCATTCCATAATTGCCATTATTCTTTCTATATAATAATCGAATGCAATACATGGAGGACCTAGGTATGTATATGAGCTAATTTGAATAAAGTCGTTTATTAATATTCAGAGATACAGCAGCAAATGCAATCTATGATGTTTTGAATCCAATATATTTACTATATTGTAGAATCACGCAAATAGCAGTTTCTCCAACTTGAGTGAATGCAGATCTCATTCCTTAACTATATTTACATTTTGTTAGTTTTTTTTTGTTATTATTATTGTTGTTTTGTTTTAGGAGAGAAGAGTTCAATGCTTATATAATTTTTCACACATCGTTTTGAAAATAGAATTTTAGTATTATTCAATATTATTTAACAGATGCGTGTATAGTAAAGATTTTGATAACCTTATCCAAGGCGTACTGTACATGTGTTACTCAGCATGCTCCACTTAATTTTGTAAAAAAAAAACACTCACAGGAAAAATGCCGATGTACTGATGAGACAGTTATCCAGTCGTGAAGTGTAGTTGGTCGGCATAGGTTGTCTGTTGCTATGACAATGCAGGAGAACCATTGGTGTTGCTTGTCTGTGTTAATAATTAGTGTTGTATGCTTTCAAATACAAACACAGCCAGGCAACAAACATTAAGTGAAAAACTAACTGAAATTTAATGGTTGAATCGATTTATATTTTATTATTCCAGATATAATAAGTACTATTTTCTCGCAGCTGTTGAAGACAATCGATCATTGCATGTCCACCATAATTATAATGGAAACCTGGATGCAACCCCGTTGGAGTATATTTTTTCCATGCATATTGACTACATTGCACATGCAGTAAAAGCTCCTGAAGCAGGAGACCATATAATCCCTAGCCAAGTTTTCAACATTGTAAAATCTTAGAGTAATATTAAGAAAGTTAGAAACCGTAAGTTTACGAAAATGTAATTAAACTTCTTAAATGGTACAACAATATTACCATGAGAATCAAAAGTGTTCGTTTCTAAGGGGGCGCTAACTAAATTTAGTGATGAGGTAGATAGTTTACTGAAAACTTTTAATCATCCAACCAACCAAAGAGATACTTTAATAAAGTTACTTCAAACTAGAAGTCAGCATTTTGAATACTCTATCATTTGAAACATGAGATGTGAAATTGAATTCCATATTGATATGTATGGCATATGATGTATGGTTTAATATTGGTAAATATTCGGACTATGATTATGATAAGCGAATCTTTATTCTTATTATGACTATCCCTTCTATTTTAATTATCTAATGCAATGTACAGAGGACCTATGTATGTATGTAGGCTATTATGAATACAATAACTTTTAACAAGTCACAGATCCAGTAGGAAATGCAATCTCTGCTATTTTGAATCCAGCATATTTACCATATTGTAGAATCACGCACATAGAAATTTATCCATCTGGAGATGTTGCAGATTGCATTCCCTAGTTGTCTTTATTCTTTATTAGATTGTTATTATTACTATTGTTATTGTTTTGTTGTAGGAGTGAACATTTCAATGTCTATATGATTTTTTCGCATATTGTTTTGGAAAGACAATTTCAATATTATTCAATATCATTTAAATGATGTGTGTATAGTAAAGATGTTGATAACCTTATCCAAGACGTACTGTACATGAGTTACTCAGCATGCTCAATGTGATTTGGTAAAAAGAACGCAAACACACACAAAAAATCCGATTTATTGATGAGATACAACAATAATAATTAATTGTCCAGTCGTGAAGTGTAGTTGGCCGGAGAACCATTGATGTTGTTTTCCTGTGTTAATAATTGTGTGTTGTATGCTTTTCACTACAAACGCAGTCATTCAAAGCGTTAAGTCAAAACCTAACAAATGTTTAATGGTTAGGTCGATTTATATTTTATTATTCCAGATATAATAAGTACTATTTTCTCGCAGCTGTTGAAGACAATCGATCATTGCATGTCCACCATAATTATAATGGAAACCTGGATGCAACCCCGTTGGAGTATATTTTTTCCATGCATATTGACTACATTGCACATGCAGTAAAAGCTCCTGAAGCAGGAGACCATATAATCCCTAGCCAAGTTTGCAACATTGTAAAATCTTAGAGTTATATTAAGAAAGTTGGAAACCTTAAGTTTATAAAAAACGTTATTACACTTCTTAGATGGTACACCTATATTACCACGACCAGCAAAAGTGTTTATTTCTAGGAAGGTAGTAACTCAATTTAGTGGTGCGGTAAAAAATTTACTGAAAAACATTAAATCGTCGAACCCGTCAAAGATAGAACAGCTAGAGACTTTAAAAACCTATTTCAAACTAAAAGTCAGGAATAATAATCTTCTATATTGGAAACACGAGAGGTGAAAATGAATTCCAGATTGCTATGTATGATACAATTTTAAGAGAGTATAGGTTTAATATTGGTAAATGTTCGGGCCTGATTATGATAAGCGATTTACAAAATTTACAGTATTTCTTGCTACACGTTTTGGTTGAACTGAATCCCAATAATACGAATTCATAACATTAAAGATCCTCCAGAAATAATAAAACATAAGAGTATGGCGTAGCTGCTATCGATTTATAATAGAAGAAAAAATATTTCCTCTGAACACCAACAGATTAACTCGATTTAATTTTGCAAAATTTACACTAGATTCATACAAGAAATCCTTATTTGTTGTTATGATGCGAAGGTTAATATTAGAGTTAATTGCATTGAACACTAATTATTGGACAACCGTGATATGCGCACCTTTGCTACTCCCAAATATGTCCAGCGCCCTGGTGTTGGGCCTACCCATCTACCTTAAATCGGCTCTTGACTACAACTTCACTGCCATTACCGGCATGCTGAATATTGATATATATTTTTGGGTCTCACCCACCATCAACTGAACCGCACCTATCAATTGTGCGAGATGATACCGATCTTTCCGACTTTAGGAACTTTTTCCTAAACATCAAATTTCATGCCCATGCGATATCCCCGATAGAGATGACACTCGCTCGAGAATTTTACGCACGCCCCACGCATTATATTCACATCCTCGAAACAATATTGTATCGGCTTGTATTTTAATATGAAACTCGTAGCACCAAGCCTCTCTTTCTCCTCCACATACCATCTCTCCAAAATCTCTGTTTGCTTCTTCTGCGTATGACTCACATCATAATAGGCTATTCCGGGCAGCGCTCCGCAATACTCTTGATTAGAACAAGTGTTACCCCTGAGACGTGGGTAAATCGAACGCCTTGCTTAGATTAGGCTGTCGATAAACTTAAAGTAGAGGTACCCTATAGACATAATATCACACCCCTGCATAATTACCCGGGTGTACAGTTTTTGTTGAGCATCATACTCTTCAAGATAGAGTGGCGAGTGAGCCTTTAGCGTTACGCGTAATTGAAATTATTTTATTAATACCAGCTCTTCGAACAGCTGGATAATCCCGGAATTATTCTATGCTGTTTTGTACTGCAATAATTACTGTTCACAACTGCTACACATATAGCACACCTGCTGCTACAGCACGAGATTGGGTTCATGTTCCAGTACTCCAGCGGTTACTTCCTTCTCCTGCCAACACTCAATATCATAGAATATTAACATCCATTTGCGAGGAATAAACCCACGACTAGGCCGTATGTGGTATAAATGAACGGGGCCATCATATTGCGACATACAGTTCAAAATGACTCCCTTCAGACGCGGGAGTTCCGCCCCTTTTTGACGGCATAAGCTTTCAGGCAGATATTAGATACCCGCAGAGTGCTGAATTACGCATTACGCTGGTGGTTCGCAAAGCACTCTGCACCATAAGAGCAACTATTATACTCTTTAAAATAAATCACACTGTCGGTGGTGGAGGTTCATGACGGCTTATTTTGACATTTACCACACAAACAAATTTTCCTGTATGCCGCTCCTTGGTGTTAAATATTTTATGGCACTACGCGCAATAGTAATTGCATGAGAATGCAGCTGTCTAATTTGTAATCACGTTATAGTGGTTATCGCTGTGTAGCAGATTAATCCATTTACCCACATTGTAGCCACCAAATAGCACCTTCTTACCAGACAAATATATTGTTAATTTATACTGGGTTATGTGCTCCTGAAATCACCGTAAGCTAAATCCTCATTGGACTTTTTGTACAACACATACACCTCTTTCGCACTCAATTGTGGACACTGATGGGGATACTTGTATTTCTCCTTTTTATTCTTTGCGTTTTCCATTAATCCTACTGCAACAACCAGGGCATGAGCTAGATAGTTACTATCAGCGTTTTTAATTCTCACTATACCGCGGTTACGCGCGGTATTCTGGCTAGCGATATCAGCGGTTACCTATTTTGATGTGGTGTCGAAATTTTGTTTTACACAACCCTCGCCCGTAGGTAGTTCGACGTGGTAGAAATATTAAAAAAAGCGCTCCTGGTATAAAAACGAGGTGTTCGATTGAATCGCTTTCTCTAGCGCGCTCCAGACATCATCGGCGTTCATGTTTCTAGCTGATCTATATGATAGGTAAATCGGCTTATTTGGGTGATTCTGGTTAATATATGTGACTCTTTCAATTCACATTTCTGTTTCTTACATGCTTTTATTATTTTTTGCATTGACATTAAACAATTCAATATATTCACGCGCTACAAGTAGTAGGTAAAATTGTTAACAGATGGAAGCCACATCCATATGCTTTTTAGTTCTTGAAATTGCTTCACTACCGTTGATTAAAAACGTATACGATTGTCGGATGTAAAAGCCCACATTTTTTTACAGAAAAAATAGGTACTTTCTAAATACAAGAGCTCAACAAAGAATTTTTGGAAGAAATTTTATGATTTAATCACGAAAAAAGAGATTTTATAAATTACTGCTGAAGCTACCAAAATATATCAATATCTTAAATCAGCATTAAAAGTAAAAATCAATTTTAAATGAATAAAACGAACTAAATGACATGTTAAAACATACAGAAACGCTATTCACCACTTATACTATATCTTTCGATCAATTTTTGCTATCTCTTGTTAACAATACTAACAAATCAAATACCATCTGTATGTTAATGACAAGCTGTCGGCAGATTGATTACATAAAAATATAGCGTCGCCCGATTAAGCGCAAGACTTAGGCTGTTCCGAAACAAGGCTTTATAACTCTTGATAAATGCATCACAGAAAGAAAAGAAAATGTTTTCCGTAGTCTACTTTAATAGAATATTATTATTGCAATAAAAATACTAGCGGAAATGTCCATTAATAATCCATGTATGACATACACGCATTTACTTCATATATCTAATTTAGCTGCAGCCGCTCGGTAAACACTTCAAAGGAGAGGGGAATTAAATATAGCAATCTTAGTTCAATGGAGAGAATATATGGCGAACACATGTACGCAGTCTCTCTTCCATAATTTTACCCATCATTCTATGCGAAGAAGAACTCGTTGAAAAAAGGAAAATACGCACCTCCAGAAGAAGTAAGATTGGAAACTACTATAAAATCTGTAAATATAATGTCTCTTCTCTCTTTCTTCCCTTGCAGATTACTTACGATCATTATATAAACGGAAAAGAAGCTCGTTATTAAAAATAGAGATTATCAAAACATTTTGTTAGGAAAACTAATTTAATATTTAGAAAGGAACGTAAGCCAATAGCACAGCCCACACAAATGACTGAAAAACATACGTGAAAATATCAACAGTAGTGTTACATAAATAAATTAATCCAACAATTTAAGAAAAGGCGGCTTGAAACAAAACAATTTCTTTACATTGAAATCAATCGGCTGCAACTAAATATCGAAAGAACAGAAACAAAAAGGGGAAAGCAAAGAAATATATATTATTCAGAAAGACGTAGAAACAACGTTCTGCTACATGCTCTCCCACAAAAGGAGAGAAAAGTGGTTCCAACGGAAAAAGTTCTTCTCCTTTCCCTGTCTTGAACCATTTTCTAAATTAATTGAATATCTAGAATATGAAATGGAAGACTGAAACGGAAAATTTGGTAACAACAGGGTAGAAATTAGAGAACTCAAATTAGAAAGAAAGTAGGCTTATTTTGTTATTAATAACAAAAGACGGGCCCAGCACTAGTCGAATGAAAATTATCTGACAATTCCAGTATGCAGGTTCTTTACTCTCCTAGTCTTCAAAAGGTAAAATAAATATTATGTGTTAAGCAGACGTA
>JAGDQP010068525.1:0-10210 GCA_022664845.1 Lepisma saccharinum
AAAACTAAAACACGCGCATAATCAATTTTCATCTTTATAACAAATACTACCGTGTATTTTTGAAACAACATAACGAAGGACTAAATAAATTGCATATCATTCCGTAACTCCATATCATTTCAAGGATTTCTATGATTCAGTCCTTCAAACATTCTCCGCTGCTTTTCCCAGTCATTTGTAAATGTACACTCATTCATAGAAAATCGCAGCTTGAAATTTTTTGCAAGTCAGTAGGTTGCACGATCTGGCATCGTAGAATATTCATGTTCTTAAATATATATGAAACTTTTCTTAGGTATTAGAATATTGAATAACCTGTCAGACTTCGAATGTATATCAATCAGCCATTTTCTATGATCTTGAGTGCACAAACGACTCCATTTGCTAAAGCCTCTCTTTCCCAGCTCCCTAACTCAATTTGTTCGCCTGATGGCATGGCATTTACCTGCAAGTAAAAACGCCAATTGATATTAAAAAAAATATAGCACGTAAAAAATTCAGTATTTACTAGCCAATGAGGAAAACACAGTTGTCGGTACAATTTTGAATATTGTAATGAAAAGTCAACAAGAATACAGTTGCTCAGAACAGAAAAGTTATGTATTACAACTTACATCAGGAATATACAAATGAAAACTTATCAGTAAAATTTTCTACCACAACCCAATTCATGATGTGGGAATATGAAATAAAAATCCTGACACTTCAATAATTTATATATATAAAAAAAATCGCGACTTGCCTTGTTGGAAAGATCTTTTAACAGCATATTCACACATATACACACACCTTGACCGTAACAGGTGGAACTGATCTCAGTAAACAATATATATATATTGAAATTTAGCACTGACAGATGGCAACTGTAAAATATAATAATAGCGTCTAATCAAATCCAAACTTGTCAGTTGTTGGCTATTGATGGAAAGAAAGAAAACATGTTTGAATGTTACAATGCATAAGCTTTCAAAAACCTAGCTTAGTTGTTCAATTTGGTTTTCAACATACAATAACGCACAAACACACAAAAAAAATTATACTTCTGGTTTTACACAAGAATGTTGTATTTTTTTTTTAATATTTGGTAACATGTATTCTACAAGCTATATAGATATGATTTTGATCTCCAAAGAATATTTACAAAGTGCAGCATAACTGCAATACAGCCGGTATGTAGAGCAAGTCTCCTTTTTTTTTCCTTAAATGAATGCACGGCGTTGTGTTGTACAACAAAACATTCCCTGTTGAACAACTTATCCGCAAAGGGTTACAAATTCACTATCGGATTCAAAATTATCACCTAAATCACTAAAGAGAAACCAAGGCCTCTCTTTCACAGGAAAATTGAAAGTAAGGAATAAACTGTACAGAAGTTTATCAACAAGCAGTCTCTGTTTTCACTGTTTAATGTTAGCTCTGCGATGTTTGCCGGTTCTGTAGTAACCTTTCTACTGCTGCATTGATATCTCCAAAAGTTGCAATTAAAGCTGGAAAAAAAATAAATAAAACCGTCTAAATCATAAGCGATTAGATTAATTCATCATTAATAAAATCGATGGTATGAAAAACGATCAACCTCACTAAAGGCGCCGCCACCACCACTGAATAACACTTGTACAAAAATACCTTTTGAAAAGACACCTCTTACAATAGAATATTTCATTTCTTCGTTTTCCCTCGAACACATTTCTTACCATCTACTTCACTTTATCTATGAAAACACTTGAGTTTGATCCCACCAACTTTGATACTGATTAAGTCCCTTTCATAACTAACCAACTACGTAATATTACGTACTTGAATAATTGTAATCGTCCTCAACGGTATAAAAACAGTTACTTATGTGGAGATACCTTTTGCTATCTTGCCTGATGGCTTCTTCAGCACCAACAATAATTTTTATGTAGTCTTTTTATTTTCTTTTGCATGTGTGAGTGCAATTAAAGAAGGAAATACAGTGTAAAAAGATTAGAAATTAAGCTGACAGATGTAATGGTTATACGTTACCACATCCCGTATTTTGGACATTCAACTGTTTTCCTCCCAACTGTTGCCAGGCCGTAAAGTATTTAACCACACGTAAATTGTATATTACTGAAAAATTTTGAAAATGTTGATCAACATATGCGTGAAATAATAGTTTTCTTTGAAATACATGTATATGGAAAATAAAAATTGAACGGTGTACTGAACATCTTTAACATGTAGATCAACATTAATGTACACTGATGTTAACGAGTGAAAAGTATGTGACTGCACCGGGAATCGTCACATACTTTTCACTCTTTAACGTCAATTGTATCTGTACCTACACAGGCTTGAGTACAGAAAAAAATCGGAAGTTGCTTCCATTTCAACTTTGGAAATTAATGTCTATTCTACTAAATTTATGTAAAATATTCTCAGTGTGACCCTTGCGGACCATATAAGTTCTTCTACAATAAAACTCTGAAATCGAAAATTTGTCCTTCTCAGATGACATCGGAACCATGCAGCCACCCGAAACACTCGGGATTGGATTTTTATTGTTCTTACTCTTATTATTTTTTAGTTTGGTTTCTGCTCCGCTTTAAAAATGACAGCGTAACCGAAGTTGAAAGGTATTTTTGGGTTTCTTTGGTACCTATCAATATTCAGAACTGAACAAATCAGAGCTGGCGCCTCAAAAGTAATTGAAGCATACTCCGAAGATGTAGAAAACCAATTTTTTGAAAGGTTCAGTTCACTGAACTTTTGAACACTGATATTATTTCTGACTAACAAAACCTTTCAGAATTGAGATTTATTGTCTTACAGTTTATAATTCTTCGGGTTCATATTTTACTAAGGTTGGACAATATTTAACCTCACTCTAATGGCTACCTACGAATCAAGCATGAAGTATGAGACACTATCTTTAACGAGAATTAGCATGAGTTACTGACAGAAATGAACACATCAAAAGATAACTGAGGAACTTTTTTTTTGCCAAGAATCGTAATTTAAATGTTTCATGTGAATCATGTTAAGTAACTGACATTTAATAAATTGAACTCAAATAAACATCTTTAGTTCTATTAAGTTCAAAATAATACTAACGGATACTTGAGCTAGGGCCCTAACCACTAAAATTGACCTCGGATATCGGAGGTGAACTGGATTTAAATCCTGCTCAAGCCATAAGCCTATTCTTAGAAAAAATAAAAATTCCAGTATTGTTCCCTCAGTTTTAGCAAAATGAGTGACGGAATGCTACTCTAAAGACGCCATGATCACTTCCTTTTTCTGGGAAGTGCGGTCGTCGAAGTATGTTATCGTTCAAATTTAATAAAAAATCGTCCAAAACTATAGTAAGGTGTCTACTGGATGTTGATTATCAAATTCAAAGTTTTTCAGATTATCCAGGTCCATTTTCCTTCTTTCACCAGGTCATTAATTTAAATAATTTTCTTCTTGCAAACAAACAAAAAAATGTTTATCCATTAAAAGAAGCATACCAAGCGCATATAATTTCTTAGATGCTGCTGTTCCTGAAACAATTTTCATTTAAAAGTACAAGAGTTCTTGTTGTTACTCTTCTGCTGAAGTAAACAGTGACGTACTGACAACTGCGAACTAATCTTTCTCTGTACCTGAATATACTTTTGCTCATCGTGCCACAATCTATTATTATTTCTTCCTACAGGTTTTCATCTGAGGTCTGAAATACTGATGTAATAAGATTTGCATATTTAGGAGACACAGTGTTACCGGTGGATGACCGATTACGCTCGTTCATTTTCAGTCTCACACACACACTGATCAGTAGTTCGGAATTCAATTTAAATTTTAGGTCCCGTCCTTAGGACGCCCTCTTTATCCGATGGAAAGCAATGCCAAACCACTATTAATTAACCATTAATGTGGATAGTGGTCCAGAGACCCTGAAAACCTGGCCAAAACTCTTGCTTCACTTCAAGTTTTCTTGAAGGATTGTGTTTATTCGCAACGACGCACCGGTACAAGAAAAAGTAAAGAGTCATTATATTGGTCATGTTAATTGAGAGTTGAAAGAAAAATACAGAAAAAGATACGGGATCCACTGTAACAAATTTTGTGCAGTTTTAGTCTTGCCAGCTGTGAACTGCTCGACTGGCTTTAAGATGACTTAAAAATTCGCAGGTGTTCAAGTTAATATCACGATAAATCAAAGAAAAATATATTATACTAATACTAGAAACGAAACACTTCTTTAATTTATTCCGAAACCGTCTCTTCCATAACAGCATGCGGCGCGATAGATTTATCTTTAGGCAATGGTCTATTGGATAGGTATTAAATACAATTTCGACATTTAACTACTCATTATTGTCCTTCAGAAAGAGTTCATTGCTTCTGTTACACCTAGCCAGTTTGCCGAAAAGCAAAATAATAAAATTCAACAACTTGTTTGAAGTTCCCCGCAGATGCTGGAGATGATGATCTTGTTCCTGGTGCTGTAGATGCCGCTTCTCATTCGATTTGCTTCTTTTCACTTCTTGCACAACTTGATACAGAGGAGTTCTTCTGTATTTCAATTCCCTATCTCCAAAGCTAATTATTAACAATTCCTTACCTAGAAATAGAACAAGTGCACAACTGATCCTTTACAGTTATGCTTTAAAAAGGAGCAAAAATTCCTTGTAATTTCTAAAAGTTAAGACTACTGCACTCATCTATGGCGGAGGGTGCTTGACGGAATAACGTGGAACTCGCTTTATAACTCTACGAGAACATGCAACGCATCTTGTTTAGATTTGACCTCCTCCTAAGATTACTTAACATTTAATATCTACAGCAATGTACTGATTAATGTTACACACATTTGCGAGTAGTTAGTTATAAGAAACAAATAAATAAATAAAAATACTTTCTCTCAAAAGAAATGAGTACCCAGTTTAAGATATGCAGTAAATTTTTACTCGTTATACTAACGATTACGAAATACAAAATGTACTAACCAAACTGTTACTTTGCGAGCACCTAACGCACTGTGGATTTTTTTTTTTTTTTTTCCTGCAGGTAGTTTTGAGGTTTTGGCCAGTTTTTCAGGTCGTCTGGATCACTGTGCAATGCAGTGGTTTCCCATTTGACGAACAGATACATTTGCGGTAGTTTTCATTATAACAGCAATTATGGCGCCGGCTATTCCATTCATATTCTGAAAACTCTGTATTTACTTTTAATCATAAACTAACTTACCCTGAAGATTAGCTTCTCGATTCATAAATCCCATAGCTGCAAGCTGCTCCAGTTGAGTCTGGTACCTCTCTTCTGGAGGCTGATTAGTACTACCACTACCACCACCACCAACACCTTGAGTAGCCATATGAGAAATCTAGAGTAGGGAAAAGGACAACATCATTAAACGGAAGAACATTAACTTATGGATAAACTTCTAAGAAGGTTTCAATTAGACATTTACTTACGCATGGAGCTTCCAGTTCTTCCCCGTTGAAAAATATATTTTAAGAACTGGAGGTTTCATACGAAAGTAATTTCTTAGATATCGGTTTGTCCATAACTGTTTAAAATAGCAGAAGCATTTACCTTACATACCAACTAACAGACAATTTACAATAAATGTTTCTGTTATATTATACAGGGTGTCTAAAGAAATCACAGAAGTAAAATTCATGACTTTCGCATGCAACAGAAAGACGAATAATTATTGGGACTACCTACGGAACACGGGATTACCACACCCGAACTCACGAGTCCCCCCTGGGTAACTATATTTCTTCATATTCGGCTGTAACATTAAAAGTTCACAGTATCAAACATGATTAAAATGTATGAGAATATTTATCTGTACATTTGGGACACTGGCAAATAAATCATTAAAAAATAGCTAAATATTACAATATCTACCTGACTGAATTCAAGACCTTAAAAAAAATCAATTTCATGACTTCCTTGACTTTCATGACCAATGACTCAATTTCATTGACCTGTTGACTCCCTGTTACACAACCAAAATCTTTTCCAAACAAGCTCCCAAAAGTGAAAATAATGTCATAACTGGATAGAACATATAGGGTTTTCTGCAAGACAGTGTTCCTTGGTGGGTAGATTATGAAAACTACGTATTTTCTTTTAGATGGAGAATGGTAAAGCTATGAGTGTGTCTGACTGAAGTGATAAAAAAAGGACAAAAAAATTGCAACGAAATTGATGATTCATGAGAACAGCCAAGTGGTTTCTAGAAACAATAATGTTTCCACTGGAAGAGAAGAATGCAAGATGTGAAGATTACCGAACAAGCTTGATAGCGCACTCAGCATATTCTACGAATATTAAACAGAAGATAATATTGTGAGGGTCAAATGCACTAATTGAAGAGGAACTGTTTGGATTTCGAAAACGAATAGAAACTAGGGAAAGAACAATAAAAGAGAGATACATAGAGAAAGGTAAAGGAAGTATACGCAGCATCTGTTGATTTGGAAAAGGCATTCGATTGAGTCAATTGCAATATCTTAATGAAGCAGTGAAGAATAAGGGTGTGAAATGAAAAAAAATGAAAGGGATGGTAAACTGAACTAACATCATAATGATCGGAGAAAAAGAGCTTCAAGTATCTCGGAAATAATATAAGCGAGAATATAAAGTGTGAAAAAGAGAAAACAATGGAGAAAAGAGGTATTCACTAAGAAGAATCTATTATGTGGACCGTTGTACGAAGAGTAGAGGAAAAGTTTGATTAAATTATGTGTTTCGATGCGGATTGTTAAAAAAAAATAAGTTTATCTATTTTGTATACGTATAATATGCTCTCTTGTCAATTACCAGAAGAAAGAAAAAGTAAAATACATATATGCCCGTGAACTTGGTATGATGTTTCAGAATGGGATAGAAAATGTGAAAACATGAAATAAGTTCAAGCAAAATTATTATATTATTATTTTACATAGATATAAGCGTGAAACATGTTTCCATATACGGAAAAGCGAGATGGAGAATACTTCAAAGAAAACGGTCGTACTTTGAATATATAGAAACTCGGTCTCTTGTGAGCAAAGCATATATTTGTTCATCTTCAGTATCACTTCATGTGAACCTAGAAGAGAAGTGCAAAAGTACTTCACAAGGCACTTCGGACTGCAAAGCTTTCCTGTTTTTTTATTGGAAGTTCCGTAGATTTGCCAATTGATTTCTCTTTAGCTACTTTAAAAATGGTATGTTTTGTTGAGAAGGATTGCGATTGGTGGGATTTATAACACGTCAATGTATTCACACCTTTTCCATTGCGATGCTGCGCTTTCACTGAACGCATAAATGCCAAGTCCTTAGACTGGGATGTTATTCAATTCAGAATAAACTTCTTTGTACTAAAAGTAAGCTTAGAATTGGACTAAAGATGTATTATGCAGGAAAGTGGAAGTGGTAACAATGAATAAAAAAAATTGAAATTGACAAATTGCAATTCAGGTCTTCAATTTTCATCTCCGCCAGTTTTGCACGAAGTTCTATTTATTTGACCGTTTGACGCCGAAACCAGTTACTTCTTACACTTAAACATTACGTTTTCTACAACTGGCAACGCTTCCAAATAAATACGAAAAATTAAATTCACTTTATGTTTGTTACACGCACGATAAATGTACAACAGAGGACAAAACGACTGATCCCCTATGAGCCATCTGAGGCTATAACAAGATAACAATACAGAAAACGAAATCTACAAGATTAAGTACACTTACTCCCAGTACGCAAAATATGGTTTTGGCCTCAACTTAGCGCTTGGTTAGAAGCTTAGCGGTCGATTGTAAAACTGGGGGTTATTGAACTAAAAGTACGTCTATCATTCAACATTCCTTAAACACTGTGAGCAAGGGTTTGGAAAGAATATCGGGTGGACAATATTTTCTCAGACTGTAAACAATAATCTTAATTTTTGCTATTTACGTACAGATCTTAAGTTCTTGGCCTGAAATTAATTAGTCGAATAAGGTAAACGCACCAGTAATCGACACATTTTACCATTATAACTGTTAACTCCCAGTAATCGACACTTTTCACCGTTATAACTTTTAACTCAAATATAGTTCAAATTTATTAATCAAATGAGAATGTTACACGTTCTCCATACTTTCTTGCCGAGATTTCTACCCATTTCATTTCATTAACATACACTATTTGAGGGTAAATAAAGATTTTTTTGTCTACCAGTGACGGGTACGGAAAAAACTGGATGTTCCGATAATGCACACTAAGTAAGTAATGGACATACTGTTTAACTGAAAATTATTTAAATAATCAATGCTGATGTTTCTAATATGAATACTAAAAAAGATCTTGTTTTATTCAGTTGATCGCTTATTCAACTGTTCCATGGAATTCCACTGAGTGGACATTCTGGAGGTCCTGGGTTCGAAACCAGCGGTCGACCATCCTTACTGAGGTTTAGAAGTTTTTTTCTTCAGTCATACCCGGCAAATGCCTTGACAGCACCTTCAACTAGACCTGTCTGACTCCTTCCAGCTTCCTTCCCCTACATTACCCCGGCTTGAGCCATAGATAGAGTCCTTGTGGTCGTAGAAATGCAAATTCTAAGTTGTAATGAATAGTGTCCAATACTATAACAAATCATTTCATCAGTGAAACCCCCTCCATCATGAAAAAAAAAAGGGACCCAAAAAAATTTCATGACGAACTTATGGTCATGAAGAGTAAATAGTCATTCCCAACTTGAAATGAAACTACTGTCGCCGAAGAGTCTAGTGTGCTCATTTTCTGTGCACATATTCATGGGTTTAATTTCCGCTGAGAGCTATTGAACTCAGTGGTTCGGAGCCCACATAACCAAAAGCTAAGTCTGGCTTAGTACGTTTAACAATTCAATCAATCAATCAAGGGTTTTGATTTCAACACAGTAATGAATAGTGAGTGTCCAAAACTGGACAGAAAGTGACTTTGCCGTACCGAATGGACAACCCCGGCTTTGCATACGATATAAATTTATAGTTGGTTTGAATATTTATATGCTTGAAACAAAGATATTTCGTGAAATAAAAAATGCACAACAAAAGTATTAGTTATTGTAATTCTATGAATATATATATATAAAAAAAAAGCTCTCACCTTAATCACTTGCTTAACAGAATGCATGGAAAGGTGCGACCACGGAACTAGTTTCAATATGTCAGAAATATCAGATGAAACCGATGACGAGCGAATAATATTCAGTGGCATCTGAGCATAATATATTAAAATTTCCCAAGAAGGTGAAATAATTCCCGCCCTTAAGAAAATCTTAAGTTTACAACACTGCTCTTCAAGTGTCCATTACTGGTGCGTTTACATTATATTAATTCAACAACTACTTTGAAACAGGACATAAAGACAAAAAGTTTCTCTATTTCAATTCTAAATATTAATTATCAAGCAATTTCAAACAAACTCTTTTTTAATTGACAAAGGACAGCCTCAAAACAAACATACGCGAGTTACATCTGGGGAATAGCGAGTAAGGTAACTATTTAAATGAGAAAAAAATGACAAAATACATGTTAACACCACAGCTAACTCAGCCAGATTCTTATTCCAATCCATTACAAGTTTATTTTCAGTTCGCTTTATTAAAAACTTGATTTAGAAAAATGGGAACAGCAAATATATTTTGTCTACCACATACACGATACTTACCATTCTAGCCATGAATTGAGAAAATGCATCCCCAGGATCTGTTGACGTTGTGTTTCCAGTCGTTGGTGTAGTAGTAGTAGCACCAGTAGCAGGCGTTGAGCTCGTAGTGGTGGTGGTTGTAGTAGTAGTGCTTGTGGTGTTAGTAGTAGTGCCAGTAGTACTTCCTCCCATCGCACCGAACGCCGGAGGAACTGCTCCTAAACCAAAGCTGTCAGAGAGATTATTATTATTTTCAAATAGCCTTTTGAAGACTTTAATGTGATTTTTCTTTAAAATACGTTCACATTTTGAAAACTGTTGTTACTAAGTACAAATAACTGGTGCATTGTAGAATAGTTTTTATTATTATTATTCCTTATACGAATACCTACTTAGACCTTACAACAGGGCCCCAACCAAGCATGCAAATCGAAACTAGTTGAAATAGTGACTGTCAGTGCCACTTTTCGTGAATTTGCATATATTTTATATCTCAATATATTTATTTGCATTTAACTATGAAATGAGAAACGAAGTTATTGATTTTACGACATACGTTGTTTTCTTAGATCCCTTCACAGTCATG
>JAGDQP010068526.1:0-11009 GCA_022664845.1 Lepisma saccharinum
AGACTGTCTTGAAACCGTAGAAGATGTTAGAACAAAGTTGTCAACAGCAAAGAGAAAAACAGCAGATTGGGTGAAAGACTAGTTCACTGCTATCCTGAACAATAATCCTGGATAGAGCACTTTCACCAACATCGCCGCTGTTCTCAGTGGTGACGGAGAATTAACTCTAAAAATGTTGAAGAAGATTTAACACCTACAGATACAGTATGTTTGAGGTTTGCTCCTTTGACTTCGTGCTATGTGGAACGTACATTTTCACGCTACAAGTCGCTGCTTGTAGATAATAGGCGAAGTTTCACAGAAGAGAACCTGAAGGTCTCCGTGTCACAATGCAATGCTTAAAATTACTTTTGCCTATTGATTTGTCCGATCTTTATTTTTCATTTTCAAGTGTATAGCATAGTATGACATTGAAATATGTACATTCTCTCCATTTGTGTGTGTGTGTGTTCAACTAAAAGAAACTGAAATCACAAGTTCTAGAGATTCGTTACAAGCTGTTCAAATTAACACCAAAAACCTTCTATAATTGTTTTATTGAAAAATGTTCTTTTTGTAACCGTAAGCTAAGTAAAATAAAACATTAAAAGATACGATAGAACTTTCCTTAAAAAAAATCTGTTTAGAAACACTTGTATAATTAATTTAACTGAAAAATGTTCCTTTTGTGGCTGTCAACTAAGTTCAAATAAAACATTTTAAAAAATACCAAAAAATGAAACCACAAAATGTTCAATAAAAATGAGTTTGTAAATTAAGTACTCATATTCTAATTTTTTCTGTGTTTTGGGGAGATGACATTCCTTGACTCTTTTTTTAATTTTCGTGACTTTTTTTCAAGTTTTTATGACACATTTACATACATATTTTACAGTTTTATAGGGCATAAAGTCCCGGGACCTAGTAATGATGTTTCTAGCTATGACGATACCATATCCATAAAAGTAAGGGAAGAAGAATAATTTTTATTTTTTTATTGTCATCTTACTCATTGTTTAAATAACATTAATGTGAAATAAAGAGATTGTTTTAAATATATTTATTTACATTTGAACCCTATGTCTTCTTTTATACGCATGTACTCCAAGTTGTTATATGAATAAAGTAGTATAATGGGGAAATAATCGGACAAAAATACAGTAAAACCCCGAAATAACGGACCAATTTTTGTTCCTTCTATAATACTTTAGGCAGATTAGCATGAATCCCACCCAAAAGCAGGTGTTCCATAAGTTATGTCGCTTTTATACAACTGTAGTGTGGAATATTGCTTTAATTTACACTCGCAACCATTGTCAAAGAGTTTGTAGATCATGTAATAGAAGGCAGCAATAGTAATACATGAAATAAATATTTTTATTGAACCAGTACTTTAAAGTATCACAATATTGTGTTTTTATACTAAAAGTACCTGGCTGACGAAAGCAAAACGTGAAATACTCAGTAATCAATGTGCTATCATGTTTTCAATCATTTGATGTATATATTACCTTCAATGCATTATATTTTCGTTGTTTTTTCCAGCAATTACTTCTAATTAAATTTTTATTTCATAATTCATATATATGTCAATTATTTTATGAACAGCCTATAGTGACTACTCATTAGAAATTTATATTGTTGTATTATCTTGTCGTAAGATGAATTCGATAACAAATCAAGAAGACATACGCTAGATATGTCGAAATGATTGGGCGGAGGGGGACTTAGACTCGAACTCTGGTTGTCTCCTGAAGTATCGCCTTGAAGTCAAAAACGCTAGCCGGTGCTTGGATCGTGCTTCTCCGAACGATTCGTCTGAACACAATCTAAATCAAGGCAAAACAACTGACACAGGCACTAAAAACTCTTTTTCCTTACTCTCTCCTACTTCCTTTGGAAATTTTAAGATGAAACAACACGTCTGTTCCCTCCCTTCTCTCTGTAACAAATGGATGGGGTAATTAATCATAAAATAGTAGTGGGTTTTAACCCAGTCCCCACCTCTGGCCACCATATAGTGCAAAATTGATATATGCAGGATGTCCTTTTGACAAAACTGACATTTTCCCACATAAAACTTCATCTATTACCCTTTTGGTTCAACTCCTTGACCTAACAGACAAGGGGAACTTCTATGATCCTGGGGACCGGAAATCTGGTCGTCCCGACTGAAAAGGGTGGAGGCAGTGGTGCCTCTGCCCAAGACGTTAATTGTTTTAAGTAACGAATCACGCCATCTGTTGGTCTTTTTGGCTCGTGTTAGATATTGTTTAAATTTTCGCAGTGCTTGAGAAGATTTGGAGAAGTGGAAACCTTCTCCGTCGAGGTAAGAATTGAATTTATTTTAAGGCCTTTAGGCAACTGTGGCTCAGACCATCGAGGTAAGAAAAATGCATGTTAACTCTTTCCTGAATAAGCAGACACGGGCGACATTAGTTCGAAAACAGTGAAAGGAAAGTCTCATACGAAATATTAGAAGTATATTTCATAGTTAGGATAAATATTCAAAGATAATTTATCTAACGATAGCTTTATATAAGAAATTACGTATACATAATATGGATATGTCTATTTGCAAATATGAATATAGATATATACCAGGTTAGAACCAATATTTATGTATAATCAGACAACACTAAGACAACGAAACTACCTTAGTTGTATACTTTACTATTATAGATGCTTGAGCATTGTGTAATGGAATTGCTGGGTTATGTTTTGACACCTGTATAAGGAGAATTTGCTACAATAGTAGCATCTTTTGCGAATAATCTCTACTCCAGAGATGTGATTATTCTACATAAGAAGTGTCTTGCTTGTTCTAACACCTCATTAGTCCAAATAGTTTTGTTTGCCAACAAACTATTTTCACAGGAAAAGACAATCTGAAACTATCTAATCGCCTCCATTCACATTTTCTATCAGGATAAGTTTTAAACAGGAATAACAATGATGTAACTTTAACGATGACGTGATTTATACGAATATTAAATAGTTTGCTATACTTTTAAAAAAAATAACGAACCAAAAATATTCAAGATCATGTTTTCTTGAATGAAACCTAACAAACTATTCATAAAAATAATCTATCAAATATTGTTAGTTGAAACTTTGAACACGAGACATATATTTAGATCAAGTATTTGTCGTCTTAAACGAACCATTGTAATATGAGTCGACATTACATGAATGTCTGGGAAATCATTTTTGTATTGCTATTTTTACAAAATAAGATTCAAAGTTTACGAGAAAAAGACCATATCTGCTTTGAACGATAAGCTTTTGATTACGAACTTGTTTCTTTCGGACCCCCACAAGAGTTTAAGATGCAGGACAGGTCTTTTAAGTTGCCATAACAATACATGCTAATCTGTCGTACAAGTTCTGATCTTAGCTATCATCCAGCTACAGGTTCAAACACGTCTAACAAATAATACGGAGTTTTCTGATTTCAAGATTACCGGTCCCTCAGAAGCTTCTTGCCCGATATCGTATAGAAACCACTCCCCGTGATCTTCAAACATTAACTAAATGAAAGACCGACAAAACAAACCTCCTATTGGTTTCATATACTAAATCTTCTCTTAAGAAAATATGTTTACACGAAGATCCCCATACAAGTTTAAGACAAGTCTGGCTGAATCAAACACTTTCAACCATTTTCCCGTTTCTATTTTAATCTTTTGTCAAAGCAGGCATTTTCACTTAATCTTAGTTTTCTTATTGGCAGTAATTATCTTTGGAACTTTTCACTGGAATTTCCTGTACCAATTGAACATTCCGAATACTTTATGATGAGAGAATTTGTAGTAGACATAGTTATAAGATGCAAATGATGTGAAAATGACATTCACAAAATGAAATGATCACCTTAAATCTAAACAATGTTACGTCTCATAAAAAGTTTTCTTGAAAAGGCGTCTATCATCTGATGGCCTCAGTTTTGTGTAGCCCTCTCACCAAATATTTTAAGGCAAACCGACATCCTGTTACTCTTAAGAAGTTCCTTTTAGCTTCCCCGTTTGAATTTTGTAATGTATTCCCATGTATATTATGATATTTTGCCTCACTAAAAGGAATTACGACGCGAAACTTAAATTCGCATGTCAGCGGTCATTCGTTGACTCCTTGGCCGATATCGTATAGAAATCACTTCCCCTGAAAATTCAACATTAACTAAAGCGAAAATAAGATGTATTGGTTTCATTTAGTAAACCTATCTTTCTGAATGACATCTCATACGAGTTTTTGCTAGCGCCTTTTGCGCCTTCCAGGTGCAAGCAAACCGACATGTTCTCTTATTTATTTTTGTTTTTGAACGAACAGTTAAGACGGGATACATACTTTAGTCCTTACCGGACATTGAAAGGGATGTTTTCTGATGGTGTATACAGGTCATTCCCACGCTTTGCCAAATCCAACATTGCTTCAGAAAATACTTTTACTAGGACAATGTAATGTCATAACTTGAGTTTTGAAAAATGTCATTCTAATTCGGAATTTGTATTTGTAGAAAAGTCGAACTAGGGTTTAAACGTTATGAAATGATTCCTTTTTTTGTTTATTATCGGAAACAGTCTGATTGCTTCTGTCACCAACACCTTCTGTACCTCTCCGTGTGAATTTTAGGCTTTCTCCACACAGCAACAGTTATGGGGGACTGTAGGTACAGTCGTCCTCGGCAACTCCAATCAATACTATCCGATAGCTCCCCGTAAACTTCGATCACTGTTCCTACCAAATAATCTTAATGTGTACAATTCGAATTGAATGCTCATATGTAGCTACTTCATTTCAACTAAGAGGAATGTAGAAAACAAAAGTCGAACTTGTATTTTTAAATTTTCTTATCAGGTAGAAATAATCTTGATATAAACAAAACAAATCAGTTGAATTGCAAGAATTTAACAATTTTGTATTGTAACAAAAATGATATGTTCAAAATAAATAAACTTGTATTGCCACAAAAATTTTAGCACCTGAAATTAAGAAAGAAGAAAACAAAAGTTGTGAGAAAATTACAAACCAAAAACAAACTTATATTCAGACAAGAGAATTTCCCTACGTTCGAAATAAATAAATAAAAAGTTGGAAGTATGATCAAAATATTTTAGTGTAACAATTTTCTCCCATGTAACAAAAATTCTATCATGCAGATAAGCACACTTTGTCAAATGTAATTTGAAAAGAGAAACTTCTTAAGCATCAGGGATTTGTATTTTAATGATACTCTTTTCATTGTAGGTTAATTTGACTCTCTCTCTCTCTCTCTCTCCTATAAAACTTTTAAAACATTTCGCGTATATTTGGGAAAATGAATATCTGCCTCTTCTCGACAACGCTTCGACTCATCTTCCGTCAAGCTTCCAAGTCCCATGCAATACTTTCTATAACACTATTTTTTATTTTTAATGTCATAGTGTTTCTAGCTTTTATCCCTATGGAACGAATTAATTAATTTTTTGATCCTAAGTTAGCAACCTGTAAACTCGTAATTATTGCACCGTTATACTACTAGTGATGTGCAGTGTTGCCTTGACAGTGCTGGAGATTTGCAGCTGTTATGTCGCGCAAGGCGAGACGTTAATCACATGACCTAACACTTAAACATTTTGCTGGCTTAACGGGAATCATAATATACACGGGAATACAATACACCATTCAAACGGGGAAGCTAAAAGGAACTTCTTAAGAGTAACGGCATGTCAGTTTGCCTTGAAATATTTGGTGAGAGGGCTACACAAAACTGAGGCCATCAGATGATAGACGCCTTTTCAAGAAAACTTTTTATGAGACATAACATTGTTTAGATTTTAGGTGATCTTTTCATTTTGTGAATGTCATTTTCACATCTTTGCATCTTATAACTATGTCTACTACAAATTCTCTCATCAGAAAGTATTCGGAATGTTCAATTGGTACAGGAAATTCCAGTGAAAAGTTCCAAAGATAATTACTGCCAATGATAGAAAAACTATGGTTAAATGAAGATGCCTGCTTTGACAAAAGATTAAAATAGAAACGGGAAAATGGTTGAAAGTGTTTGATTCAGCCAGACTTGTCTTAAACTTGTATGGGGATCTTCGTGTAAACATATTTTCTTAAGAGAAGATTTAGTATATGAAACCAATAGGAGGTTTGTTTTGTCGGTCTTTCATTTAGTTAATGTTTGAAGATCACGGGGAGTGGTTTCTATACGATATCGGGCAAGAAGCTTCTGAGGGACCGGTAATCTTGAAATCAGAAAACTCCGTATTATTTGTTAGACGTGTTTGAACCTGTAGCTGGATGATAGCTAAGATCAGAACTTGTACGACAGATTAGCATGTATTGTTATGGCAACTTAAAAGACCTGTCCTGCATCTTAAACTCTTGTGGGGGTCCGAAAGAAACAAGTTCGTAATCAAAAGCTTATCGTTCAAAGCAGATATGGTCTTTTTCTCGTAAACTTTGAATCTTATTTTGTAAAAATAGCAATACAAAAATGATTTCCCAGACATTCATGTAATGTCGACTCATATTACAATGGTTCGTTTAAGACGACAAATACTTGATCTAAATATATGTCTCGTGTTCAAAGTTTCAACTAACAATATTTGATAGATTATTTTTATGAATAGTTTGTTAGGTTTCATTCAAGAAAACATGATCTTGAATATTTTTGGTTCGTTATTTTTTTTAAAAGTATAGCAAACTATTTAATATTCGTATAAATCACGTCATCGTTAAAGTTACATCATTGTTATTCCTGTTTAAAACTTATCCTGATAGAAAATGTGAATGGAGGCGATTAGATAGTTTCAGATTGTCTTTTCCTGTGAAAATAGTTTGTTGGCAAACAAAACTATTTGGACTAATGAGGTGTTAGAACAAGCAAGACACTTCTTATGTAGAATAATCACATCTCTGGAGTAGAGATTATTCGCAAAAGATGCTACTATTGTAGCAAATTCTCCTTATACAGGTGTCAAAACATAACCCAGCAATTCCATTACACAATGCTCAAGCATCTATAATAGTAAAGTATACAACTAAGGTAGTTTCGTTGTCTTAGTGTTGTCTGATTATACATAAATATTGGTTCTAACCTGGTATATATCTATATTCATATTTGCAAATAGACATATCCATATTATGTATACGTAATTTCTTATATAAAGCTATCGTTAGATAAATTATCTTTGAATATTTATCCTAACTATGAAATATACTTCTAATATTTCGTATGATACTTTCCTTTCACTGTTTTCGAACTAATGTCGCCCGTGTCTGCTTATTCAGAAAAGAGTAAACATGTATTTTTCTTACCTCGACGGAGAAGTTTCCACTTCTCCAAATCTTCCCAAGCACTGCGAAAATTTAAACAATATCTAACACGAGCCAAAAAGACCAACAGATGGCGTGATTCGTTACTTAAAACAATTAACGTCTTGGGCAGAGGCACCACTGCCTCCACCCTTCTCAGTCGGGACGACCAGATTTCCGGTTCCCAGGATCATAGAAGTTCCCCTTCTCTGTTAGGTCAAGGAGTTGAACCAAAAGGGCAATAGATGAAGTTTTATGTGGAAAAATGTCAGTTTTGCCAAAATAACAGCCTGCATATATCAATTTTGCACCATATGGTGGCCAGAGGTGGCGACTGGATTAAAACCCACTACTATTTTATGATTAATTACCCCATCCATTTGTTACAGAGAGAAGGGAGGGAACAGACTTGTTGTTTCATCTTAAAATTTCCAAAGTAAGAAGAAGAGAGTAAGGAAAAAAGTTTTTAGTGCATGTGTCAGTTGTTTTGCCTTTATTTAGCTTGTGTTCAGACGAATCATTCGGAGAAGCATGATCCAAGCACCGGTTAGCGTTTTTGACTTCAAGGCGATACTTCAGGAGACAACCAGAGTTCGAGTCTTGCTAAGTCACTCTCCGCCCAATCATTTCGACATATCTAACGTATGTCTTCCTGATTTGTTATCGAATTCATCTTACGACAAGATAATACAACAATATAAATTTCTAATGAGTAGTCGCTATAGGCTGTTCATAAAATGATTGACATATATCATCATCATCATCACATTCAGCCGTTTTCTATCCACTGCTGGATGAAGGCCTCTCCCTTTTCTTTCCACATATCTCGGTCTGCTGATATCGTCATCCATGTAGCTCCTGAAAAAAGCTTGATTTCATCTACCCATCTTACATTTGGACGTCGTCTCGGTCGCTTTTTTCTCTAGGAATCCATTGTAGTACATTTGTCATCCACCCTCCATCTGTTCGTCTAGCTATGTGACCGGCCCATCTCCACTTCTTCTTCTTCGCAGTCTTGATTACATCCTCTACCTTTGCTTGTGCGCGAATCCATTCATTTCTCTTCCTGTCCCTCCTGATTATTCCTAGCATGCACCTCTCCATTGCTCTTTGAGTGACTCTCAGTCTTTGAGTCGTTTGCGCATTCAATGTCCAAGTTTCGCACCCGTACATCATTACAGGTAAGACACATTGATTATAAACTTTACGCTTCAGACACATTGGTTTTTTGCTTTTGAAAATAAAGTGTAGTCTTAAAAAAGAACTCCACGCCATTTTACATCTTCTATTTATTTCATCAGTCAACTTTGCATTCGATGTTTTAAGCTGGCCTAGGTAAACATACTTATCAACTATGCCTATTGTCTCTCCGTTAATCTTCACTTCCTTCTTTGCAGCATGTTGGTTGTACATTACTTTTGTTTTACTTAAGTTCATTTTAAGGCCTATTTTCGAACTCTCGTTACTCAGTTCTTCCATTCTGGTTTCTAGTTCTTCTGCACTTGAAGCAAACAGGACTATATCATCAGCGAACCGTAGGTGATGAAGATAATCGCCATTAATTTTAATTCCAAATTCATCCCAGTTTAAATTCTGGAACACTCTCTCCAGGACCGCACAAAACAGTTTTGGAGAAATTGAATCTTCTTGCCTTACCCCTTTTCCAACTTTAAAAATTTCACTGTCTTGATGCAGTCTAATGACAGAAGTGACAGTCGAGTAAATGTTTCGCAGTAACTTGATGTATGCACTTTCGATGCCTTGATGTTCAAGTGATTTAAGTACTGCTGACAAGGAGACCGAATAGAAAGCTTTTTCAAAATCTATGAATCCCAAACATAGTAGAAGTTCATATTCATTAGTCCTTTCCATAACTTCATTCAATGTTTGCATATGGTCCATTGTGCTAAATCCACGACCAAATCCGGCTTGTTCCCTTCCCTGGTTAAAATTTAAATCTCGTTCAATACGATTCAAAATAACTTTGGTGAACATTTTGTATAGGACTGACAGTAAACTAATTGGCCTGTATTTTTGACGCGTTCTTTGTCCCCTTTCTTGTATAACAAAATGATAACGGCATTGTTCCAACTTGAGGCTATTTCTCTCTTCCTCAGGCACATCGAGAATAATTTCGCAAGTTCCTCTTTCATTTTTTCACCTCCCCATTTAAACATCTCTGCTGTGAGTCAATCTTCTCCTGGTGATTTTCCGTTCTTCATCTCTCGAAGTACTTTATCCACTTCTTTCATTACGTCTGGGACTTCTACATCATTTACTTCTAAGTCTTCATCTCCTAGCTCTTCCTCGGAGTAGTACAATTCTGTGTAGAAATTTTGAAATATGTTTATAATTTCTTCCTTATTTCGTGTTACGGTCCCGTCTGGTCTCTTAACTGCAATTATTTGCTTTTTCCCTATCATGAGCTGCTGTTTGGCTTTCTTCAAACTCTTGTTTTCCTCGATTGTATTTCTAACAAGATTTTCGTTATATCTTCGTACATCCTCTCTTATTTTCTTTCTTACGGTTTTATTTAGTTCTATGTACTCAATCCGCTTTATGCATTTTTCCTCTTCTTTCATTTCCCTTCTTTTCTTCATCAAGAGCTTAGTTTCTTCTGAGATTTTGCTCTCTTTTTTCTTTCTGGTACCTGCTATCTCCTTGGCTGTTTCTCTTATTATCTCACTCAGTGTTTTGTTTCTGCTATCGATGTCTTCTTCATCCTCTAACTCTTCCGAGGCGCTGAATCTGTTGCTTATATCTATCTCAAATGTCTGTCTGTGTTTTCCAAGATTTTCCAGATCTAAAACTGATCAATTATAAAATATAAATTAAAGTAGAATTAATTGCTGGATAAAAACAATGAAAATGTAATGCACTGAAGGTAATATATACATCAAATGATTGAAAACATGATAGCACATTGATTACTGAGTATTTCACGTATTGCTTTCTTCAGCCAGGTACTTTTAGTATTAAAACATAATATTGTAATACTTTAAAGTACTGGTTCAATAAAAATATTTATTTCATGTATTACTATTGCTGCCTTCTATTACATGATCTACAAACTCTTTTATTATACAAGTGTTTCTAAACAGATTTTTTTAAGGAAAGTTCTATCGTATCTTTTAATGTTTTATTTTACTTAGCTTACGGTTACAAAAGGAACATTTTTCCACAAAACAATTATAGAAGGTTTTACGTGTTAATTTGAACAGCTTGTAACGAATCTCTAGAACTTGTGATTTCAGTTTCTTTTAGTTGAACACACACACACACAAATGGAGAGAATGTACATATTTCAATGTCATACTATGCTATACACTTGAAAATGAAAAATAAAGATCGGACAAATCAATAGGCAAAAGTAATTTTGAGCATTGCATTGTGACACGCAGACCTTCTTCAGGTTCTTTTCTGTGAAACTTCGCCTATTATCTACAAGCAGCGACTTGTAGCGTGAGAATGTACGTTCCACATAGCACGAAGTAAAAGGAGCGAACCTCAAACATACTGTATCTGTAGGTGTTAAATCTTCTTCAACATTTATTAGGGTTAATTCTCCGTCACCACTGAGAACAGCGGCGATGTTGGTGAAAGTGCTCTATCCAGGATTATTGTTCAGGATGGCAGTGAACTTGTCTTTCACCAAATCTGCTGTTGGTCCCTTTACTGTTGACAACTTTGTTCTAACATCTTCTACGGTTTCAAGACAGTCT
>JAGDQP010068528.1:0-11009 GCA_022664845.1 Lepisma saccharinum
TATAAATATTCTTGATGTTATTTTGAGGTTAAGTAAGGAATTATGACATATTATTAGGTAACATTATTATTATTTTATATTTTAGCACATTTGAGTCAATATGCATTATTTATGATTTTCATTACTCCCTTCCCTTCCCCCGAATACAATATTCTGGAATAAAGACTCCGTTCACTGATTCGTACTGACAGGCAACGTTTAGTCATACCATTATATTTCTTACCACAGTTACAGTTACATTTCAGAAATTGTATTATCTCCGTTACCAATAGACAAAGCGATATGATTCTTTCTTTGTTATACTTCCTAGATAACAGGCTACAAAAATAGTAATAAAACCTTCCCTTATCAAAAAATGCACAAGAAAGTGGTCGCCGCAGTGAAAGGTAAACAAACCAGGATCTTCCCGTTTCTATCCGTGTGCTCTATTAATTAAGCCACCACCAATCGGGTTTCGGTGCAGCGACCGCTTCTCGTGTGTATTTTTTTTATAACATATCATCCACCAGATGTTTGTGTAAAGGAAATTAACACTTAAATCTTCACTTACTTTATCAGCAAGTCTATTCCTCAGTTTTAATTTAGTATTATTAGCAGTATGAGTATTTTCCTGTGTTATATGAGTATTTTCTGCATTGTGGTTTGGTTTTAGCTGCTGTAGGTCTATTGTTTCCAGAGGTTCCGAAAATTCTACTGCTTTTAATTCATCTTTCATGACTGATTTAAAATCTTTCAACTCTTCATACACTAACGAGTCTCCATCATCATCCATAGAATGTAGTTCATCAATACTGTCTATCACTGGTTCATTTGCACTATCATACACGGTCTCGCATCCCTGCTCTTCGTCGTCTAGTAATTCATCACTAGCAGCTAGAAAGAAAAGTTAGAACTACAATTAGAATGCATTTATATATTGTATACTCTGCACGAAACGTTTATTTATATTAGGAAAATATACCTGGAAAACTCGCAAAAATGTAGTCCACAATATTGCACTCAAGTTAACCAAGCTTCTCCAGATGATAACTCACATACATGTAAAACTGTACTGTCTTCAAATAGGGGACTCCGGTCCGGATCCGGACCCCGAAGGCTTTTTATCTGGACCTTCACGGCTTAAAACTAATCTGATTTATTTATGACCCTTGGCTTACGCCTGGTTTGATACAATCTGAAGAGTAATGTGTGACAATATTATATGTACACACTTCACTAGTTCAAATAATAAAAAGAAACATAGAAATGCAACGTAAATTAAAGCTTATATACGTTGTGCTTACCTTCTTATTTTTTTGTAATTATTCTACAGAATTATAAACGTAACCAATAATCGTGCTGTCTTTTTTCAATTTATTTATGACCTTTAGGCACCTATGACTCAGTCCGGGATAGGGTAGGGGAAAGGATGCGGTAAGGAGTAGTCTACGGTTTTTGTTGAAGGTAAGATCTCGGGATCTGCACGGTGTAACTGAAGAGAAATGTTAGATATGAAAGAAAGGAAACAATGCATTTCAGTATTGCTGTGACGGTAAAAGATAAAATGAATTGTATGGGTATTGCTGTGACGGAAGTATGACGTCATTATTCTAAGATATCAAACTACCTTTTTATTCTATTGTTATGGTTTGAAAGTTTAAAAAAAAAAGCTGACTAGAAGATTGCTACTTCTTGGAAAGAATCCAATGATAGTTCTGTGCAATATAATTAAGGAATAGGTAGTAATTATGCGTAGATAAATACTAATTATTGCGGAAAACAGAATTACAAAGATGGAAACATAAAGGTAAAGAGTTTATGGATTTATATTTGGGATTTGACTGCATGGTACTTTTGGGACGTTTTGCTAACAATGTCAACACGTATATGTAAGACATTCAGGAAAATACATTGGTATTTCTCATTGAGAATATATGTGTTATAGATCTGACATGAACATTGCCCTAGTGCTGTTGGTTTGTTGAATACTCAATCTATGTGCTTGTATGTATTCTTCAGTAGTTAATGTTACAACTATACCTGGCAACAATCAACTGTACTAGCATATTGTATATATTAACTTAATGGGGACGGATCTAATGTATATTATTGTGTTGCATGTTTTAAATAAACTAACCTAACCAAACCTAATGAATTGAATATGTACTGAATTATGCTTGTTCAAGTTGCTGTATGTTAGGTTAGATACTATTTTATACGGAATCTGTATTCGCCCAACTCTGGAACTATTTCTTTAGTAGATACGAATACAATATATCTTCTTATTAAGCTCAGATAACGTAATTACAAGTTTATCAAGAAACTTCAAATCTAGATGGTCAGCCGCTGGTATAGAACCCAGAATGTCCTTAATGAGAATCCAACACTTTATCAAACTAAGTTACGGTCGTCCCATCTTACTGTCATTTCTTACTCATACTCGATTAACTACATGGACTGCGAAGGCCTTTTTATTGCGATATTACCCTAAACCCGGACCCCAGGAGAAAACAACTGAAAACCCCTGATGTAAAATGTACACTACCAAACAAACAACTTGCTAAAAACGTTTTTTTAAAAAAAACTGCAACAGCACGGTTTAATTGAGTTCACGTCATATAGTAAGATGTATACATACATATGCAAAATTGAAGAAACGCAAGTTTTCTTACAGTCATCCTCAGTCACGTTTCCCTCAGTTTAATAGGCAAACGTTCCGACCGCTATCTACTCCCTCCTTGCACCCGAAAGATTGTTCGCTAAAACGTCCAAAAAAAAAAGGCGTACGTCCTTCCTTTGATAAAGGTGAATAAAGACTTATTGAAAACAAACACATACCCTTTTAGTTCAGTTGTTATTCTATGCAAATAATGAATTTTAAAATCATTGAATTACCAACAGTTGTTAATTATTGATACAAAATATCTATTTACAATTAATACAACATATCTAAAAAAAAAAAATACTGTACAACTACTGTAGGCTTTCATGCCGATGGTAAGATGTTTATTTAAATGTGAAATGCGAATTTATGGTTAAAGAATTGTGTAATAATTGTCTATTAAGTGTTGCATCGTACAATTGTCAAGTTAGAACATTGAATAATACATTCCTGTGATAGAATCTGGATCCTTCCTTGTTTTCAAAGTCTTAAGAGTAATGTTTTAAAATAGTTCAGAGTGCATTTCCATAAGCTGCTTAAGATAGAAGGCAATACCAAATAATCTAACCTAAACGAGTTGTATCTAACGTAATCTGTCCTCCACATAACCTTATGTACTATACTGTTAAAAAGGGTGCTAAGATAAGAATGATTCATCATTATTAGAGTTAAAAATAACAATAAACCAATAATACTTAAAGTGGCGAGAAAGATTACGTTAGATTAGTGTTATTAGTTGTTCAGCATTAATAGAATACAATTAATAACAGATAATAATCAATATTTTTGTTTTTTCGAACTTCTGATTCAGCAATTGAAGATATTAAATCATCGTTACAAAGATTTCACTTTTTTCGTCACGTCTGAGATATAACGGAAGAAACAATGTATGCATTTATCAAAACAGACATCAACTGATACAGAGCTTTCAAAAAAAAAACTTACGATGATCTTATGCCGAAACAAAGTGGTCCAACTTTTATTTGGACAAGCGTATGGTGGAAAGACAAATTCTGTCACTTAATGAAGTGTTTTTCATCAGATGAGACAAAGTCTGGTACATAGTATTGACAAGTTTCTGCCAGCGCTTCGAGTGCAGGCAAACAAGTGTAACTTTAGTGTCTTTGAGCTGAGGCATTAAAGGATCAGTTAATTCTTGGTGTGACGAATAACAATTCGTGTAAAAGTCTAATTGAAGATGATTGTTTGACAGAAGACAACTAGGTCAAGATGACCGAACAACGGTGTATTGATCACTGAAGTTCTGGCTCAAACAGCAGAAACTACTGTACTGTATGTTATGGAATTTATGCTACGTGGCGGCTATATGAGAATGAATGTTCACGTTTTCAAAGCACTTTTTTAGTACCAACTGAGCTGAGGAAATAGACGAAGTCTCCGGTATATTCCAGCACAATGACGCACCCACCTCCTTCTCTTCAACTATAAAAAAAATACTCACTTAACGCCGAATGTGAAGGTCGTGGAAAAGTTGCCAATCGCCGGAGGCTGCAAAATTCTGTCGCACAAGATGCCTGCGCTTCAGTAAATGCTCCATGATACCTATGTAGTAGACGCTATTGACGGTATCAGCCTACGCTACGAATTCCTTGTGAATCACGTCTTCACTGTTGAAAAACGTTATCAGTATGTTTTCACCTTCGACATCTTGGAAGTGAACTTTCTCTCGCTCCCCATTTCATGTTTTGTCCTTTCGATGCTGGATCGTACTAGAAGCGTCACGACTCATCACAAGTTACGATGGAATCTAGGACACTTAAGTCACTGTCAGTCGTTGCAATGAAGTTGCCACAGATTTCTTTCTCAGGTATTAGCTGTACAGCACGAATCTCGAACCCAACTTTCCCTTCCCAAATCCTTCTCTTGAGTGGTTCTAATATTATTCTCGGCTAATGCCCAGTTCCGCTTCCAACATTTTTAATATTATGCGTAGGTTAGAAGTCAGGTTCGCGGACTTTTCCGATCATTTAGTTGTTTTTGACGGTGTTTAGATAAAACCATTCGTGTACGAAATTGAAAAAAAAAACACGGGAAACACGACACCACCGCCGTACACTTAACATTACGAATATCTCAGCGACGGTTTTACACCAGCTTAAAATAGCTCGCTCGCTCCCGACACAAGGCACTTGTACTAACTTCTTCGACCTCACGTACCTACCAGCACGCCGCTCGGACACGAGGCAATCGCATTTCAAACTACAATACGCAAAGCATTCCATAACATGCAGTTTCTCATTGCGTTCGCAGGCGACTGTCCCGTCTGTTTTGTTCGACCTCGTAAGGACTGAAGGCCAGAGTCCTGTAACTCACAAGGAGACCGTCAATGAGATCATATTGAAACCTACCCTGAAATTTTGCTAGAAGAATCTACGTCATATAGAGACGTAATACACAAAAAAATAGCTGCCCACATTAAGTGCAAGGTACCGAGGTAAGAGCAGGAATATTGCGAGAATATACAGTATATGGAAAAACTAATCTACTTTTACGTCGTAAAGTAAAATAAAAATGTTACTATATATGGAAGTGGTAGTAGCCAAAGGATAACGACAACCGTTAGTCGGTTCACCTTGCAATATACGTCAAAGCTAAATCTACTTTATATATATCGTCCCTGACTGCTGATCGTGGGGTTCCGGGTTCGATTCCCGCTTCTACCAAGGGATTTTTTTCCAAAGCGAGAGGGTCTGGAACGGTGCCCATCCAGCATGCTGATGCAATTGGGGAGCTTCTGTGAATAAGAGACAATGGGGATCACAGCTGAAAGTTTCGGCTGTCCTCTCCCAACACGTCTGGTCAGCGTGGGAGCAGTAGACCAACTCCTCCCTCCGGCAGAAGCCTCATCCAGTAGTGGATTGAATATGGCTGTGAATTATATATTATTTCTTGAATATAAAATCCATTTACACGCACCCCCTAAAATGCTTCCCCTTCTTATAAAACTGAAGTTTATCAACTTTCAGCCCAATCGCATGAGGTTAAATGGTGCCGCAAAAATATTAAAGCTGAGAATGTGATAATTCATTTATTTACCATATGTAGTTATGACCTTCTGGAATTGACTTCGAAAGGAACACATTCGTGTGGAGTGTAGATGACCTGATATATTTTCTATTGTATGTAACAGACTATAACATTTTCCATGTCTGTAAAATAAATCCGTGCAACAAGAAATGTGCAAGACAATGTGAATAATATTATAAACTCTGGAAATATACACACTGGTAGTCTTTATAGGTACATTTCAAATCATATTACATTACGACATTAAACAAATGAGGCAGAGCTCTATCCGGATATTGTGCATATAAGTTAACGCCAGAATGCAGCATCGAGCATCCCATAATGTACAGTAGAAAAATTGCGGCGAGACCTTTTCAACGACACCTCAACTACTTTCCTAGCTTAAGTAATTCCAAGTTCCAAAGTTGAAATCCACCCCCCGAAACTCGGGAATCGTCCCTGCTATCTGGATGAATGATACGGGTTTGAACTCTTTTTCACGAAACCTTTGCAACGACGCCTCACTTTCCTAACCCTAGTAGTTCCAAAGTTGAAAATCTCCCCCCACCCTTTCTTTGAATGAGTCGCCGTAGCTCAGACGGTAGCGCGTCTGACTACGAATCGGGCGGCCCGGGTTCAAATCCCGGCCAGGACACTGGAGACTTTTCCTAGTGTTCCCATGCCTGGCGCTCTGAGGTCCACTCAGCCTCCTATCGAATTGAGTACCGGAGTGTCCTTGGTATTCCTGGGCACTTTGGGAAGGTAAAGGCGGTCGAGCGTGGGACTGACCACCCCACCTCACTTCGTACCGTAGGTCAAGAAAATGTGGAGCGCTACCTTCACATCCCCCATGCGCCGTTCACGGCGCGTGCGTATCGCACAGGGGATAGCCTTACCTTAGCCTTACCCTTTCTTTGAAGCTCGGCAACCGCCCATGCTACCTGGATGAATAATACGGTTTTGAACTAGACTTCCCAAGACCTTTCAAACGACATCTCAACAACCTTTCTACCCCAAGTAGTTCCAAAAGTACAAATTGTCCCCCATCTCTGGATTCGTCCCTGCTATCTGGATGATACGGGTTTGAACTAGTCTTGACGAGACCTTTCAAACGACACCTCAACCACCTTCCTAGCCCTAGTATTTCCAAAGATATGAATTGTCCCCTATATTTGGCACCGTCCCTATCTCTGAATCCGCCCCTGCAATGTGTATCATCTACACGGGTTCGAGCTAGTCTCGCAGAGCCCTTTCCAACGACACTTCAACAACATTCCTAGCCCTTGTAGTTCCTGAGTTGAAAGTTGTCGACAGACGCGGACGCATAAGGCTTCACAGCCTTGCTGCTGAAGCCTAAAAGGAACATAATCTGATATAATCCAAAAGAAATTTTCAATAGTTTCTTAATTGTACAATTAGCATCATGTTCTTTTCACACAGACCTAAATTGGGTTCACAAGGGTCTGTTTCCTGCTGTGGTGAGGAGTGCTACGGCGTGGGAGGTGACGCTACAACTCGGCAGTGTTTCATTCCAGGACAAAAGTGAAACAGAAGTCGCTTCTCTTTATTGAATCATAAAAATACACTTTTCGTACACTTTGACCCTATCTCGGTATCTTACAGAGTAGCAGCTAAATTTTTTGTATATTACCTCTGTATAAGACGTAGATTATCTTAGCAAATTTTCAGAGTAGGTTTCGACATGATCTTATTGATGTTTTTTTTGTCAGAGGCAGTGCTGTTTCTACGGCACTTGTTACCGCACAAACTCGATGTAACTTTCGCATTGGCATCAGTTTTTCATGTATAGTAACATAACATACGTTACGATTTTTCACACAATTCAGTAAGTATAGTCAAAAGGACATCTTTCATAAATCAGTCTTATTTTACTCGTTACTAACGGCCATTTGCACAAGGAGGCTGTAAAAAAGTGAAGGCAATCTGAACCATAAACTTCATAAAGAAAGTGTCTCATGAAACTCAGTCCTTGAATCTAATACAGCATGAAGTTTCATAGGGTAGGTAAAACTCCGCTAATTAGTTAATTCACACATTGAACGTTAGCTATATCAAAGTCCAGTCGTTGCTGCACACAATCTCGTTCAGTTTCACGCGTCATTAGGATTGCAATGTTTTTAGAATGTCAATAAGGGACAGGTCACGACAGTTAGCTCAAGGAAACACTCAGAGATATTCTATCAAATTTTAAGCATATAAATTATGATAATTAACGAACTGGTATGTATATATATATTTAAGTTTACACAGACTTAAAAAAAACGTAATATTTTGCTTTACATTTAGTACTTGCCAGTAATGCTGCATCTCCCTTAATCACGTTCTGAAATTTCTGAAAACTCGGATCAAAATTAAGTGAAATTTAAAGTTCTGATTTTATCAAAGTTGCTGAAGATTTATTCCTATCACAATTCCATTTGTTTTTAACAACTGGAGAAACTCTTTCAACAAATGCGTTTGAACCAGGAATGCTCAGTACATAAGGTATCAACATAAACTTTCCGCCTAAGCACAAGCGGAGAGAGAAAAAATAATACTTCACTCTTTCGTCAGGCAGTGAAGATAGAGAGACGCGAAATAAATAAATACTAGAAAAAAGGCACAGCATTAATATGGGACAGTATTTCTCACTTTAAAATACGGAAAATCCCGTATAATACGAAACACCTGGCAACCCTACGTATCATCAACCTTTAATATCAAACATAAATATTTCTACCAAAGACACCTCAAAAGCTTACATATTTTACTATTTTTCACTTAAACGTTGACAACTGCCACCTTAAAGAAAAATTATCTATCTTTCTTCTGTTTTTCAATACTGGACTTGCATTATCTTCAACCTCTGCCCACAGCTGCAGGGGCTAACTTCTAAAATATTGAATTGTGAATTTACTGTGTAATTTTGATTTGATCGGATATCGTCTTCTCTTCCACAATACCAGTTACATGATTAACAGAGTTTTGTATTATACATTAATATACTTAAATCAATGATACAAGCAAATAAACATAACTAAATTCTCTCTTTAACGCATACACATACACACATACCTACACACACGCGCGTACAAGGATACAAACAAATGAACACATAATATAAATATGATACACATATAGTATACTGCAGTCATATTACAAATGATTGTGAGCAGATAATCTATCAATTATAGATTCGCTTATTTACACAATTGTGTGCACAATATTGTGTAAGGCAATCTGATAGATTTCAACATGAATGAGGTACAATTTTGTACTTTTTACTTGAGTTCCCGCGTGGTATGTATATTACTTACTCCTTGCCACTACAGCCATTGTAGGGCTTTGACCTCCTTCACAACACGTCTACGCCTCTAGCCATAGCCTTCCGCCTCCACCTCTTCATTCCCAGCTTCCTAAACTCTTCCTCCACATCATCTACCCATCTTTTTCTTGGTCTTCCCCTTCTTTTTCCACCTAGTTTCCCTACTAGTACCTTCTTGGGTAGTCTACTATCCTCCATTCTCCACATATGACCCAACCCTCTTATTCGTGCGCACTTTATTTCAGCAATAATAACTACATTACAGTACAGCGCCTGTACTTCCGCGTTCGTTCTCATTCGCCAATTTCCGTTCTCCCAAACTGTTCCAAAATCCTTCTTAAGATCTTCCTCTCCCATCTTTGTAATAGTTCCTCCTCCCTTTTCAGTAGAGTCCACGTTTCTGATCCGTTATGTTACTACTGGTCGCACAGTTGTTTTATTGATCTTGCTTTTTCTGCTTATATACTTTGAAGAGAATTTTTTCTCACGCCAGAAAAGCATCTGTTCCCCGGAGCAATCCTAGTATTGTTTTCCTCTGATATTACATTGATTCACTACTGATTCCAAGTACTTGAAGCTTTTACATCTCTTTATTTCTTTACCTCCTATGGTTACCTTGTCTTTTGTGCTTTTCCCTTCTTTCCGTGATGTCAACATGTATTTAGTCTTCTGCATGTTTATTTGTAGTCTTATTTTCCCTCCAGCTTCTTCTAATTTTTTAAATACTTCCACAAGTTGAACTTTATTTCGTGCTATGATGTCAATATCATCTGCGAAGGCTACACATTGACACGTTATAGACTGTCCCACTTGGGTTTATTCTTATCTGTCTGATGACTTTTTCTAGTACAAGATTAAATAATAGGGTTGATGTTACGTCTACTTGTCCTATTTTTTATCTTAAATTCTCTTGACAGTTCTCCGTCAATCTTCACTTTACTTATTGTTTCATGTAAGGTCATTCATGTTAATCTTTCTTGGGTATATTAATTTCCTCCATAGCTGAGAGCAGTTTATTTCTTTTAATGCTGTCATATGATTGTTTAAAATCTATGAACACTTGGTGTAGAGCGATTTTCTTGTCGTAACATTTTTCCATTATCATTTTTATAGGAAAAACTTGGCACTGGTACTCTCCTATTAATGTATCTGCTCTTGGTGAAATTCTGCTTTTTAAGATCTTGTAAGGCATGTTGAGCAACGTGATTCCTCTGTAGGTCTCACGGTATGTACATTGCTAAATGCTAAAATGTAATTCCTTATGTATTTTGTACTTCCCGAAGAAGTTTTAAACACAATTACTTAAAAAATATAGCATTTCCACTATTCATTATAATCTTCGGGCCGGTTTCTCCAACGTCGATTAAATATAGCTTAACCATCCGATAACTAACCGTGCGTTAAATTTTTAACCGTCCGTTAAAAATTTTCAATTTCATCAACGCTAACATTACAAATTTAACGAACCGTTTACAATCGGACCGTTAAGTGAAGAAACCACTTGATTTCTAAATTTCTCATAAGCTAAACGAATTCTGATTGGTAGAGTGAAAAGTTGTGTACGCCGGCCTGACAAATGAACCTCGCAATCCGCAAGCAATGCAATAGGTGGCTGGCGCTTGTTCGTGTGTGTTTAATACATGTGTGTATGTATGTATTCAAATGATCTCCAAATAAATGCCAATAAAATAATATGACAATCCGTTAACAGTAAACAAGGCAAGAATCTTATCCTCTCCCGACTTCCGGAAGCAAGCTTCAGTACATATTACCACTCTTTTCGACACACTAGAGGAATAGAAACAGATGAGTTAAAAAACGTTTCTTATTTCTGGATATGTTAATACGGATTGTTTCTCCTTTCGTTTACATAGCTAATTGCAGTGCTCAAAAGGTTGAGCCCTTCATTCTTATAAATACAGACAGGATTAGCCAGTTTTCATCTATTTCATGGAAGTAAGTAATACTTTATGTTAGCTATTTCTGTTGTGTGGCGTTAAATGTAGATCCAATGTT
>JAGDQP010068529.1:0-11009 GCA_022664845.1 Lepisma saccharinum
TTTTCAAATCGTGTGGGACCCATTTACCCAGTTTATTGATCTTCCCCATTGCTCGTAAACGTCTGCTGATTGTTTCTTGTGACACATTTAATGCTTTTGCCAATTACTGTTGAGTTTGAGTTGGGTCATCCCCCAATAACACCTGCAATTGCTCGTTTTCGCACTTTTGTGGTCTACCAGAGCGAGCACTTTTTTTTCACATTGAAATCACCACTTTTAAATTGTCGAAACCATGTCTCACATGTTCTAATCGATGGAGCGTGTTCACCATATGTTTCTACCAGCAAACGATGACTTGCAACAGCCTTTTTCTTTTGATTAAATAAGAAAAGCAATGCGTGCCGCAAATGTTCTTTTTCAGGCACCAAACTTCGACATGATCACTGAACGATAAAACAAAGACACTAGTGTTTGGCGGACTCAACTTGTGTGTATTTGTAGTTTAATGTCAGACGAACAGAATGACTTATGTGTCAAATGAATACGCTGCGTACTTTTCGCTGGCTGCCATCTCTTAGGTAAACCGGAAACTACTTATGCATACACCTGGTAAATATTTATGGAATAATTTTCAGAACAATAGTATTTGGAACAAAGTATCGACAAGTACCTATTGAAGCAATAATTATCGTAATAATACAATGCACAGTAAAAATACGGAGATACAAATCTTCATTCTTGAACTATATTTCTATGTTTATTTATACTATAATTTCGTAATCTAACGCTTATTATTAATATCAGAAATATATTCATGTAATTATTTTTACCTTATTTGTAGCATTAACGTTCAAAGTTCCAATATCACACGTTAATTTATAACTCATGTTTTAAACTATTTATTCAGATAAGAAATTGAACAAGCCCAACCGAGATCTGACGGACATACCCGAAGGCAATGGTCAACGCTATGTGAAACAAATTAATTTGCTACTTTGTTCAACGCTCTTTTCAACGCTTTGCTTGCCGCTCCACTATAATAGAACTGTGAATACAGATTGTTGAATAGAATTAATTCGAGAAATCAACAGTTACTTTGCATATAAAGTTGCGACACAAATGTAGAAATTTTCTGTATAAATAGAACAGTGTAATGCGGCCATCTTACGGAAATTAAAAAAATCTCAATTACGTGCAAAGTAATTTTTATATGAAATATTTCTTTAAGCAAAAGTTTGCCGTTTATGTGTAAGTGCATGTCTATAGATAGGGAATTGAAAACTAGAGTAGAAAATGGCGAGAGTTTAGATAATGTACGAGATACAGTCAGAAGAATTTAAACTCATTTACATTTAAGCACACCCGTCTCTCTCTCTCTCTCTTTTTTTTTGAGAAGGGAATTCTGATTTTGCTTTGTTCGTCTGTAGGTAACACAGGTTAGCGGCCAAAAGAATTACCGGTAGAGAAAACTGTCTTCAAATGTGAAATCAGCGATCTCCATTTAAGCGAGCATTTTCAATCTCATGACAATTGGTGAATTTCCAGGTATTTGTAAATATTTTAGATTCTGTTAAAGGGATTTTAAAACTATAACCTTAAAAGATATTGAGTTTTTTTTATTTCAAAATCAATTTTATTTAATTTTAAACATATTTTGTAATTGCTTGAGGTATTATCTAACGATAGTAAGCTCAAACATACAAACACTGTTTCTTTCTGGCATGTTTCATGTTTTCGTGGGGCTTTAACCCCACGGGTTTTTCAACCGCTCCCCGAAAAAACTAGTCTCAACACTTGTGTTGCTTGTACGTACATTAAAATACGTATATAATAGCAGATTCTACAAATATTGTTCATGTTATTTTGAGATTAACTAAGGAAGTACAGCATGTTGTAAAGTAGCATACTTTATATTTTAGTACGTTGGAGTCAATATGCATTATTTATCATTTTCGTGAGCCCTCCTAGGAGTCTCCCGAATGAAATCTTTTGGAATAAACACTGCATACAATGCAGAACAATGCAAGAGCAGAAAAGGTCCACATCTCACAAGGGAGGGTCACGACATGTCGCTGAGATCGTAATCAAACATAGTGCATCTGATACAGGGTCGTGAGATATGGAGAATACCAAAATTTAAGGTGCGATGGACAAGGGGGACGGAGCTAGGGGAGACGGAAGTTAAATAAAGAATATATCCACAGTATTTAAGAACAAAGGTCCTTTGAACATGGTGAAATATCGCTTAGTTTTGGAGATACAGCGTGTCTGACTTTGAGTCCATCCTATAAATGGGAGGAAATGGATAATTCTCAACAAGTCAGAAACGAGTAATTCAATGAAAATTCCGTTTCCGGAAATTTGTTCCTAGCAACATGGTTGTCATCAGGAGTGAAAACACGATGTCACCGGTTTGTCATTGTTGCCAACTAGGCATATTTTTTAATTTTTCAAATGGCATTTCGTCGTGTTATTGGATATTTTACATCGTCTAGTGATGATAAACATCATACTTAAAACACACACCACCGTGTTGCAAACTACGGATAAGACGGAGAGGTTTTCGCGATCTTATACAAACTACAGATCAGTCCATCTGAAATCATTCGACTTGGTTACTCGACATCTTGCAAAAAAATAATAGTAATAATACTTATATTCCTTATATTAGAATAGTTCAGATGCGTATTGTTTTATTTCTGTCCGAATCTGTTAATAATGGCTACCATTTTTCCAGTAATTTACAAAAAAAAAAAATTGTAATATCTCCGTACTGGTTTAACATAGGACATTCAAACAGAAACATTTTTTTTTCTTTAAATCTGCTTGATAATTTTAGTTCTCTGCATGATAAGCCTCAAATGTAACTGAAGTGATCAAAATGGTATCTAAATGTGATTGTCAAAACAGAATGAATTTCTGTTTCAGGGAGCTTTTTCGTACGAAGCGGATAGAATATCAGCGTTGATCTTTTGTACACTATTACACATCATATTCTTTTGAATGTATTCACAATATGAAGGCTGACATGTGGTTCCTTAATTTTTTATAAATGTTTAAAAATCCAAAAATTCGTATTTTATGCGTATTGGAAGCCCGACATCTCTGGTGGGACAACATATAAAAACGTATTTTTTTCACATGTTGTACAATTATATAAAGAGAACATATGGTAGTAATTTCAACTATGGTATTTGAGTCTCGACGGAGTTAAAAAGTTGCAAATTGAGGATTAATAATGTTCGTGTGTGTTTTGATAATATGTTTACCACAAAGTGTACGAGTATTATATCCCTAATTTACAAATGAATAGCCCGTTCAAACTCAAATATCAAAGTAGTACTATATTTTCTCCTTATATTACTGTACAATAGATTTTTATACTTTGTCCTACCAGAAATATCGGGCCTCCAATACGCAAAAAATACGAATTTTTGGATTTTAAAACATTCATAAAAAATTAAGGAACCACATATCAGCCTTCGTATTTTATATATCTGGTGTAGTAAAAAGTAATCCATTATTTTGCCAATAGATGGCTTCAGTGATCTGTAGCTCGCGTTGTATAAGTCCGATCGGGTTCAACGAGATGGCGTTCAAACGATGAGATTGCGTACTACAAACACTGTTCAGATAGTTGTGATGAGTTGACTCAGTGTTGTATGAGCGCGCGTCAAAATGGACACTAGCAAAGAGAAAATACGCTATATTTTACAGTTTTTCTTCGATAAAGGCGAAAACGCAAGCCAGGCGGCTGCAAATGTGAATAGTGTTTATGGTCCTGATACTGTAACAGCCAATCACGCGCAATTTTGGTTTCGTCGATTCCGTGCCGGTAAAAAAAAAGTCAAAGATGTACCACGCACTGGAAGGCCAAGTGTCGGAAATGTCGATAAAATCATGGACATTGTCGCGTCCGACCGTCATGTAAGCACTGTTTCGATTGCCCAAGAGCTAAACATTGCACAAAAAAACCGTGTGGAACCATTTGCATAAGGCTGGATACAAAAAGAAGCTTGATGTATGGGTGCCACACGAGTTAACGCAAAAAAACCTCATGGACCGAATTTCCATCTGCGAATCGCTGCTGAATCGCAACAAAAGCGACCCATTTCTGAAGCGGTTGGTGACTGGTGATGAAAAGTGGATCACTTACGACAACGTCACGCGAAAACGGTCGTGTTCGAAGCGCTGTGCGACGGCGCAAACGGTGCCCAAGCCAGGATTGACGGCCAGGAAGGTTTTGCTGTGTGTTTGGTGGGATTGGCAGGGAATTATCTACTATGAGCTGCTTCCCTACGGCCAAACCCTTAACTTGGAACTATACTGTCAACAATTGGACCGTCTGAAGGCAGCAATCGCCCAGAAGCGGCCAGCTTTGGCCAATAGGAGAGGCATTGTGTTCCACCAGGACAACGCCAGGCCACACACATCGATAGTGACTCGCCAAAAGCTCCGGGAGCTTGGTTAGGAGGTTCTTATGCATCCACCTTATAGTCCGGACCTGGCACCGAGTGATCTGTTTCTGTCCATGGCGAACACGTTTGCTGGTGAAAAATTCGCTTCAAGAGAGGCTTGTGAACATCGACTGTCTCAATGTTTTGCCAATAGGGACAAGGGCTTCTACGAGAGAGGCATCATGATATTACCTTCCAAATGGCAACACGTTATCGAACAAAACGGCGCATATGTGACCTAAATCGGATCATTCTAAATATGGTAAGTCAAGCCTTCAATGTCATGCAAAAATAATGGATTACTTTTTACTACACCAGATATATTCAATAGAATTTGATGTGTAATCGTGTACAATAAGATCAACGCTGATATTCAATCTGCTCTGTACGAAAAAAAAAACTAAAACAGGAATTTATTCTGTTGTGACAATCACATTTGGATACCATTTTGTACACTCAGTTACGTTTGAGGCTTATAATGCAGAGAACTACAATTATCGCAGATTTAAAGGAAAAAAAATGGCTTCTGTTCAGAGATATTACATTTCTTTTTTGTAAACTACTGCAAAAATGGTGGTCATTAATTAATAGATTGGGATAGAAATAAAGCAATATCCGTGCTGAACTATTCTATTATAAGGAATATAATTATTATTACTTTTTTTGAAAGAGGTCGATTAACCAAGCCGAATGATTTCAGATGGACTGACCTGTAGTTTGTATAAGATCGCGAAAACCTCTGCAGTTTGCAACACTGTGGTGTGTACTTTAAGTATGTTGTTTATCATCAATAGACGATGTAAAATATCCAATAACACGACGCACTGCAACTTGAAAATTTTTAACTTTATACCTAGTTGGCAACACTGACAAACCGGTGACATCGTGCTTCCACTCCTGAGTCCACTATGTTGCTAGAAACAAATTTCCGGAAACAGAGTTTTCATTCAATAACTCGTTTCTGATTTATTAAGAACTATTCATTTTCTCCTATTTTCTCCTGTTTTAAAACTAGGATACTTTTTGTATGTGCCGAATGACTATCCGAGATAAGTAGACCAAATTTCTTGGTGAAGAAACCCCAGGAAGACCTTTTCGAATAACCCACTCCGAATCCAGCACACAACCTTTCAATCCTACTGAAACTCTGTCAACGAGATATTCTTTCATATAAAGACCACAGGAAAAGAATGTGCTTTGTCCATTTTTTTTTTTTTTTTTTTTTTTTGGCGAAATTGAGATAAGAATACCATCACTTAGCTCTTAGAAAGCCCTTTCTATCAAACTATCATGCATTAAGATAACACGCATAGTCCGTCTGCTACAGGCAAATCTTTATTTGATGTGCTTGTATACGTAATGATATTCCCGGACTTTTAAAACATTCTTCTGCAAAATCAATAAAATGGACAAAGCACATTTTTTTTCCTGTGGTCTTCATCTACTTTCTTTCAATAATCATAAATGGGGTGCATATTGTCCTGTTTCACTCATGCAACATACATGTATTATAGTTACTGTATTCTTGGAGACAAAACAAGAAGGTCCTCAAATCAGAGAAAGTATAGTTCATCTCATTTCATTGCTAATATTGTTCAATTGTTGACAAAATATTTCACAAATCAAGAAACATATTCGTATGACAATGTCTAACCTCTTTCTATTCTGAGTTGGTAACAGGATGAAAATTAGCTTTTCAAGCATGACAGGTTTTATCCCCTGACAGCACTGAGATTACATTACAGTGGCAGGCAGAATGGGGCAAGTGCAATTTACATTTGAAATTTATAATAAGGACGTTTAGCTTTAGATCCAAGAATACAATCCCTTTTACCACTAGTCATAGACAAAACTATTGATCCCTTGCTGGCAAGAACTTTTGGGAAGCATGTGAATACAAGTAATTCCTGACCCATCACTTACTTACTTACTCTATGGCTTCGAAACTCGCAAGTTCATCGAGTAACAAACGTTCGCCATCGGGATCTATCCTGGGCAAGCCAGTTTTCATCACAAACACCTACTTCTAGAAGGTCCTTTCTAATATTGTCCTCCCATAATCGTTTCAGTCTTCCCAATGGTCTCTTTCCATTCGGCTTTCCAATCAAGATAGAATATAATCTTCGTTATTCTCCCACCCGAGCTATATTACCTACCCATCTTAGTCGTCTTTCTTAGTCGTCTTCGTTTTGCAGTCTCCTCCGTTCTCCAGCCATCTCGTCCCGTTTCGACATGTATATCTTTCTCAAATCCGTACTTTCAAACACTCGTAATTTATGTTCATCTGCTTGGGTCGTACTCCAACTTTCGCAACCGTAAAATATTACCGGCAGAATAATCGTTCTATATATTTTCAATTTCAACTTTCTTGATATTAATGCAGAGGTTAGGAGTTTCAGGACTGAATAGAAACATGCGTTGCCCAATACTAAACGACTTTTTATCTCTTCCGTTACCTCGATTTTGCTTGTTACATATGCTACCAAGTATTTAAATTTGTTTACTTTCTCTATATTCTCATTATTATTTGTTATGTATCTATTTCCGTTATTCCCTGTGTTTCAAATTCTTATCGTGCATTTTTTTTTTCTCTATGTTTACCTGTAGACCTATCTCATCGCACGCTTCAACTAAGATATCGGCGTTACTTTGTAGTGCCTCTATATCTTCCCCTATTAAATTTACATCATCCGCGTACACGAACAGTTGATTCAAGGCATTCAACGTTAGTCCTTTTTGTCCCTTTTATTTTTAAAATCGCATATTCTAAAGCAAAGTTATACAGTGGTGGTGACAATGCATCACCTTGTTTCAATCCGTTGCGAATCTTGAAACTATCTGACATATTACCTCCCCATACTCTCCTTAAGGGGTCGCTGAGATAAATTTTCACAAGTTGAACAAGTTTGTTCTGAATTCCAAATTGTACCAGGATACTGTATTTCCTTTTAATAGAATCATAAGCCTTCTTAAAATCAATGAATAGCTGGAGAACAGTCCCATTGTATTCCCATATCTTCTCCAAGATTTGTCTCATTTACGAAAATATGGTCCAACCTGGATCTATTTCTTCTGAATCCACATTGGTAATCTCCAATTATTTCATTTACGTATACACTTAGGCGAGTTTGCAGTATATTACTCAATACTTTGTAACATGCTGGGAGTAACGAGAATCCGCGGTAATTATTACAGTCCGATTTATCACCATTTTTATAAATCGGAACTACTAATAAGGTTTTCCATTCCTTTGGGAGCTCCTCCTTTCTTCATATAACGTTTATCAGTTTATGCAGTTCCTTGATTAGTGACGTTTATCCCGGTTTAATTAATTTCGCTGGAATATTGTCTATTTCTGGTGATTTGATTTTTTTAAATTTCTTTATCGACATTTCGACCTCGATCTCACTAGGGTCGGGTATCCACAGTTCTGCAGAATAGATATCAAATTCCTCTGTTTGTTCTCCGTTGTGTACATTAAGAAGTTTGTCGAAATAACTTTTCCATACATCGATAATTTTAGTCGCATCCGCTTGAAGATCCAAATATTTGAAGAAGGTAATTTATACTCCTCTATTGTTTTATCTAACAGCTGGAAGTATTTTCAAACCCACTTTTTATTCAACCCCTTAACACATCTCAGGCAATTCTTGAGTCGTACTGAGAGATATATTTGGGTGACGTCTTTAAAAAAATGTACAAAAATTCATGATATTTTTCTCTATCGAATGGGTATGCTATCATGTTTCAGGTTCCATATTGAAAAATGAATCTCATGTGTCGTTCATTTTAAAAGGGAAGTTAGCTACTTTTATTCTTAAAATAAAATGTCCAATGCATATCTGAAAGAAAAATAACTGTTACTTTAATGTCAAAACTCGTATAAGTCAATAATATGCTAAATTTTATTTTGTACAACATGTCACAAAATCATTAAATTTTTCAAAATGTTGTTGTTTTATGAAAAGAATTCAAACAACACTAATTTTGGAAGCTACGGACATTTGGTAATATTTTGGCATATTAAGATATATAGTAACACCATGCCTTATTTGCAGTTGTGGGTCCAGTAGATGCTTATAGGCATCCACGATTTTGATCATTGGTGAATACAATTTTGCAGTCGGACAGCTTTGTGGTATTATGAACAAACATTTAGATGAACATGTATGTTAGGAACTCGGGCCACTTTTAGAAGACTCTAAAAGACAAGCAATTGTAAGAAATGAAAATAGTTATGATTTGTATACTATATAACTATGATAACAATATTGCAGTTCTTAGTTTCCGGTGGTTGGTTTAAAAAATGCATAGAAAAGTAATTTTTAATTACATTAAAGAAGGCGCCACAAAGAGCAAGTAGCTGCCATCCTTGCAGAGTTGAAGAAAAAAAAATACAATGCCAAAATGGACTATTATAAAAGAAAGTGAGGAAAACAAATTAGAACTTACTGCAGAGACTGGATAATATAACTACCAAACTAACCTTATTTTTCTTATTTGGCTTTGTTTCATTTATTTTTTATTTTTAGCTGTCATCTCTGTAAGTCAAGGTACAGAATAAATTGTGGTTATTTTCCGACTTACTGACAACACAGTTATTTTGTGTACCCTCTTAAGTGAGACTGATTGCCCGGTAGTACTGTGCGCTTTATTCTAGTCCGTTTCCATGTTGGTTATCTTTGCAGACACTGTGTGATGACACTCACGTGAGGAGGGAGGTTGGTAGTGTCTTGCACGGACGAGAAGCAGCTACTTGCTTCGATCAGGAACCGTACCATCACAGAACTTCCTGTGGAAGCCTCCAGCTGTCCCGGGTGGCAAATCTTCCTTTCCAATCCGAGAATTCGTTGACAGGATAAGAGTGAAAGAACACTTTGTTCCCTCGTCTCTGCAGACAGAACAGTGTTATTTTAAGAGGTTCTGCATGTATTTCTACAACCATCTCCCTCCAAAAACCCAATGCGATTTTTTTTTATTTTGTTTTTAAGATTTTCCTATAGTATTCAAAATCACATAGACATTTCAAATGGAGAAAAATTCCAATAAATCAAGTTCAAGATACAGACAACTTTTGTGTGATTCCTGGTTTTCACGATAGTTTGAAAGCTCCTACAATATGTCCACGAGATTTTCTTTCTTTTTTTATCGACTGCTGCACACAGTTTTGCACCATGATCAGACGCTGTTCTGACTTTCTGAATCTGCTTGTGGTTTTTCACTGTCACAATTGTTTTTTAAATCTGCAGCGAGAAAGAGTTCAATTAAATCTGTTTATTCGAAGTATTACTACGTGAAAACTTTTAATTTGTATATAATAAAACGTTATCTTCGGACACTAGGAATCGTCCACTGCCTGAGGAACGGCACAATATAAGTGCTCAATAGATTTAGCACAGTTGTTGTCTTTCATGTTTGGCTATTTTATAATGCGCTTTTCATCAACAGTTATGTGTGTAATGGCCGTTGCGATAGCAATTCTGACATTGCTTGACAGAATACATATATAGTTCAACATTCACTTTGTACCAGTAAACGTAACCATGAGAAGGTAATATTTGATAATCACGTTACTATGACTGACTTAGTAGAACGTTTATGAATAGTGTCTCTTGTGCGTGGAGGAGGTGAGGATGATCTGTATTTCCCAAAGTATTGGTTGTTGTTGTCTGAAAAGATACCTTTGTATTACCCTTTCTTGTGTTCGTGGGTGATGATATTGTTTTGTAGATGCATCTGACATGTAAAAACATTGTTCCCCTCTCACAGTTTCGGGGTTGCAAGTCGGCATATACCAGGTGTATGCATAAGTAGTTTCCGGTTTACCTAAGAGATTACGCTAGCGAAAAGTACGCAGCGTATTCATTTGACACATACGTCATTTTGTTCGTCTGACATTAAACTACAAACACACACAAATTGAATCCGCCAAACACTAGCGTCTTTGTTTTATCGTTCAGTGATCATGTCGAAGTTTGTGCCTGAAAAAGAACATTTGCGGCACGCATTGCTTTTCTTATTTAATCAAAAGAAAAAGGCTGTTGAAAGTCATCGTGTGCTGGTAGAAACATATGGTAAACACGCTCCATCGATTAGAACGTGTGAGACATGGTTTCGACAATTTAAAAATAGTGATTTCAATGTGAAAGACAGTGCGCGCTCTGGTAGACCACAAAAGTGCGAAAACGAGCAATTGCAGGTGTTATTGGAGGATGACCCAACTCAAACTCAACAGAAATTGTCAAAAACATTAAATGCGTCAAAAGAAACAATCAGCAGACGTTTACGAGCAATGGGGAAGATCAATAAACTGGGTAAATGGGTCCCACACGATTTGAATGAACGTCAAATGGAAAATCGCAAAGTCACTTGTGAAATACTGCTTCAGCGCCACGAAAGAAAATCCTTGTTGTATCGAATTGTGACGGGTGATGAAAAATGGATTTATTTTGAAAACACGAAGCCGAAAAAATCGTGACTTTAACCTGGCGAAGCCGGTCCTTCAACACCAAGACCAAATCGCTTCGGCAAGAAGACCATGCTTTGTGTCTGGTGGGACCACAGCGGTATTGTGTATTATGAACTCTTGAAGCCCGGCGAAACCGTTAATGC
>JAGDQP010068530.1:0-11009 GCA_022664845.1 Lepisma saccharinum
CACTCACATTACGCTTTGCGACAAAGGTAAAGATACCAGTCAGTGCAATATGAACCCATTGTACTACCAGAATCGTGAAGGATAACAATGATAATACCTCTGAAATGAAATTGTACTTTGAGTACTATTTATGAATTTGTATTTTTATTATTGCAGGAACATTTGGAGGCTATAGAACTTGCCAATCAAGTATTGAAGGAAAAACCCGAATCTTTTGAGGCCTATTATGCAAGAGCAAAAGCCAAAATAGACATGAGGTAAACAAATCTACGTAGTCACATCATAATTGGTACTAGAAACTTTAAATTCTTTCGTAAAAGAAAGATATAATACTAACAATAATTAAGAAATTACATACTGCCAACTATTGTTATCAGCAGTATTGAGTAGTAATATGACATAAAATAATGAGTTACAATTTCAGTAAAAAATGTTACGAGATATTTTACAGGTAATCCTAACACGGTTACAATTGCTATCAAATTAACATTCTTTTGCGTTACTATCACTGGCTTTAAAACTAGCTGTGATCCTTACTGCAGAATGTGATATTCCAAAATACTTTTACAAAGGCTTGAATGTTTTGTGTAGTAAACTATATGAAGCAGTAAGAATTTATCTTCTAATTGATGTATCTTCGTAAGTAATGTAGTACAGATTTAGGAAAAGATGAAATTAAATCTTTGGTTGTCTTATACAGGCCTGTTTCTCTTCTACCTGCTTTATAGATAATACGTGTCAAGGGCATTACTAAATGTATCCTATGTTTCTCCATATATATCCTTTACAAACCGATTTATTCAAGACTTCTTGCGAAACAAAGCTTGCCCTGTAATACCTTAAGTAGTGAACCGGTCGTTATTTGTTTAAAGACTTCTAAATTGTTGTAGCTTTTGATTCGGCAAACCACATGCTTTTTAAAGCTTCGTACTGATGACGCAGCGAGGAAAACATGATAAAATAAAAATCACATCTACCGTGTGTACCAAGAAATCCTCACTAAAAATGGACTAAAAACTGGTAGGTGTAATTTTTATTTTATCACGTTTTTTTATTGACAGTATTTGGTAAATTCAATATTCATAGTTCCACACAGTCATTACTTTCATCATCTTCATATACTATGGGTAATAGAGAGTTATTGTATCTGGAGCATTAGTTCAAGTCCTTACTAGCATTCCTCAGATCTCTTATGCGTTACTCTATACATGGATGGTATTCGCGACTATTTCACTAATACCTAGAATATTCTTCTGCATGATGATAATTTTAGTCTTTTATACTGTATCCGTTCTTGCACACGTCCGAATTTTACTAAAAAACACACCTGGAAGAATACCTATTGATTGGTAACTTATCTAAATAAATGGTAAAATGAATTTTATAGGCGGTATCAGCATTTTGTCTTACACTGGTAACTTATCTCTACCTTTCAATATCTGCAGCTATGAGATTCGTAATATATATATATATATATATATATAAATATCATCTTATAAGTTATGCAACCAGAACTTGGTTTAAGAATTATTATTTATTGTTAGTGGATCACATTCGCTGTATTTTCTCCAGACTCATGAGAACTCTGTGCCTTATAATTAATATAAGTGTCCAAATAATTCATATTTTAACACTTCATGCGCATGTAGTGTGTTTTCCGGTTGTTGAATACATTTCCGTAATATGGGCAAGTGAAAGTAATCACCTGAATAGACAAATTTTCGTATTCTCTTTCTACATGCCGTGATCTTTCCGATCTTAGATTTCTTTATAACACAAAGAAATTACACCAAGAACTCCTGCTTTTGTTATAATTACGTGCTCCTTTACTTAATTGATTTTTTTAAACATTAAACTTCCAAGTGTATTTAGCATATGGAAAATAATTCTTAAGCATTTAAAGAAAAGTTACTCCCTGACAAATTCTCCCGACTTTTGCATTCATGATCCTTCGCGAAAATTTTTGTTGATTTTATTGTTTTTGTTTCAGTATTCTGTTTCTATGTTGATACCTAATGTAAAATGGTTGCTACAAGGTGAATGAAAAATTTTATCCACTGAGGGTACTATACTATGGCATTCCTTGTCAAATTCTAAGACAAAATTATTCTTTCCATATTTTTATCTGTTGTGCATATTTTTGAGTAAATAAAGGAAGAAGAATAAAAAGTAAACCTCTGTGAAGAGTATAACTCCTAATGGTCTAGCTGTAAAACCTTCTCCAGCTCTACAAGAGTAGTTTGAACTAGTAAGTACTCGCCTACAAAAGTCCAGACTTGTATTCCAACAGCTTATTTAAGCTTGAAGCAAAACCGAAAGTCACTGAGCCATGCAATCTAGGTCTGAAGTTTTGTAGACAAGGAATCAATAGTCCGAAATATTCCGAGAGCTGGAAAACGTTTCACAACTAGAATATGAGGAGCTATACACTGTACAGTGTCGCCGCCTATTCTGTTTTCTTCCTCTATTTACTCGAAAACTATACATGGTTGGGAAAAATTGGAGAAAGTAATTTTTTTAAAAAAATTGCCAAGAAATATCAGATACACTCTATAGTCACAAATTTTCATTCGCTCTCTATATGTTGTATCTAGGTTATTTTTATAAATGAATAAAATAAATAGCATATTATTATTTTTATTTTTTTTCAACAGACAATTTGAAGATGCACTGGAAGACCTACAAGAAGCTATTCACGTTGCACCAGCGAACAACCGAGAAGTCCGCCGAGTTCTTACCAAAGTTCGTGAAGAGATTCAAGCAGAATTGACCCTCGGGTATCGATCAGGAGCTGTCAGCTTGGCTGGGTTGAAGGCGCTTGGTACTTCTGTTGATACCCTTCACGAGCCTGAGTACGGCATCGAAACGAGAATTTAGATAAGAGAAAACAGAGAGAGTGTAATTAGTACGATGTTTTTTTGTAATTTTTCCTTTATCCGAAAAAGAATGAAGAAAGAAGACTGACATTAAAAAAAAAGTGACTGGTCACTACTATTTAAACTGTAGATGATTTGTAGATATACTTGTCTATGATTCCAGAACAGTCACGAATACATATTCCAATGTTGAAGCAATGCATGGTTGTGTGTTTATTTTGCATTTAAGACACTGGCTTTTCTAAGTTTATTTCCTTCAAAATTTTGTTTTGGTTTCGCTGAAACATTCAAAAAGAAAGTAAGATTAAACTAAAATTAATATTATGAAGCTAATTGGCAAATTATTGGCAAAAAAAAAAAGTAAATAAAAAAAGACGAAACAAAATTTTTACAAAGATACTAAAAGCCAGTCAAGCAGTACATAGTGTATAATATTTAATTTTGTTTCTGTATTATAGTTTATGTTCCGATATGAGTGTATAAATCGTATGGTGTAATTTAATACTGGTTATTTTTAGTTACGTTCATATATATATGTATGTCACATTTTTTTATACTGCCACTGTTATATTGCATATATATAGAGAGACTATTTGTAAGTAGATATCATTAGCTTTACATCATAGTTAAATAGTTGTTAATTTATTTTCTCTTTTCTTTACAGTTACTGTATAGTTTTCTTTTTAAAAATTTTGCTTTCCTAGTCTTAAATGCAATGTATGTATTACGAGCATGGAATATGGAAAACTGAACAAAATGAGCGAATGAAAATTAAAATAGTGAAAAGGAAACAGAAACAAATGTATGTATATATGTATAGAAACTTGTTAATTGGTGAAAGAATACAGATCATTGCTGAGAACGGTGATATTTAGAAAAGTATCCCGATCAGCAGTGCATACTGATTACTGAATTAACTGATCATATATTTCTTTACCCTATTTTGTAGCTTTTTTCCTGACATTTTTTTTGTTACATAGAATATATAACAAGTTCCTGTCTCGAAAGAAAACACGAAAAGGTGGTGTCAATTTCAAAGATGGATGTATCTTTACATTGTAATTTTTTTCATTACTGCGAGTATGTGTATGTGTGAATTACGTTTTAATGGAGACAATGCAATTTACCGGTATATGTCATTTATAAAGTACATGAATTATGACTGTCTTTGCTTTGTAAAAACCATAAATTTCTGGCCCAAGACTGGAACATGTAGCTGAAATAATGCTTTACAATTGTTCCATTCTTGTAGAGATTTCGCTTTTTTTTTACATATATAAACTGTCCTTTTTTGTTACGTAAATTAGTTAATTTATTGTGACATTAGTGAATTTCTATGGACATTTACAGTCCGTAGAATACACTGAATGATTAGAGACATTGAAAAATTTTGAAAGATAAAAAAAAATACTTTCACATTTTTCGTTCACATCCTGCGCCCCACACTTTCGAAATGGTGTGCTATTTGGATTTTTTTCTGTTTTATATAACCCACCAACTTGTAGTTAAAAATAAAAATTTAGCCTTAAGTTAATGTAGAAATTTTGATACAGTTTCAAATTTTTGTTTCGTTGTGTAGTATATTGAAGCTTCATTGGTTACATATAGTTAATACAAAATTTAGTGCAGCGCGCTAAATTAATAAATAATAATTCTAGTCATTTTAAACAACCATTATAGAATATTGGTCCTTTTATATATTCTTCATTACAAATTGTTTATTGAATTAATATAGAGTAGTGTTCAAAAAAATATGTAATTATAAGCAAAATGGAAGCTGGTATAATCTTTGGAGCTTCAACTGTAAAAGTGTGCGATTCTTTTAATTTTAATTTAGTTATTTTTTCCAAAAGATATTCAGGTTTTAATTTGGCGTCCTAAATGTATTTCACTTAACAATACTAACCATTACTATAGTCAGATTTCTAGTATAGGTACGTTCCGATTATTGTATTCAAAGAAAAAAAATTAATCCTTTGTCAGTATAGTGAAGTAATCCGAAATTACTCCTGGTTTCTGAAAATTAAAAAAAAGTTATATTCTCCTCTTTGTAGCCATGGTCTTCCGATTGATTCTAGTATGCAGTCTACCTTTGAATTGTATGATATTGAAGAAAACATAACGGAGTGTGTGTTTAAGTGCTTGCATGTGTTTAGTATACATTTTTTTGAAGATGCCAATTTTTGGAAACTGACATTTAAATTAATTTTTTTTTTCTTTTTAAAATTATTTCTTGGATCGATGGGTGTTAGTTTCTAACTACAGAATACAAATAAATGATTAGCTTTCTTCTCTTCTAATATCTCTTGTTATATAATGTTTTGGATCAAAAGCACTCAGCTTCACTTTGAAAATATATATGGGAAATATGAAAACTGAAAGTTTCCGAAACGGTGTGAACAATCTTTAAATAGTCTAGAAAATACACAGAGTACGGAGCATTTCTGTTTTTTTTTTTAAATTCAATGAAACGCCTTAAGAGAACATTAGACTACTTGTGTTGAAGTACATTTCAAATTTATGCCAATATAGTGATTCAAAACACAACTTAGATACGACAGGTAAATTATTTAAATATTAAACTCTGAAAGGAGAAGTTGAGAAATCCGTATTTTAATCTACACAATATTCAATTTTCTTTATTTGAGATTATAGGAAAGTATTAGAAGTATTCCCCTCCCCCATGCTGAATTTATACTAGTGTTTTGATGTGTGTGTTTTTTTTAAAAATATTTTCAGATATAACTAACAAATTTGGGTGACCTTTCAAACCCCAGTTTCCAAAATTCAGTTTTAAATTTGATGTATGTTTCAAATTAATAGTTTCTTTTAATTTTATTTAAAACTGTATACCTCTATTCTTCGTAACAGTGGGTTATCTGGGGTTTTAAAATCAGGACGGAAGTAGCACTGAAATTTGGAGAACGCGACTACTTTTTATCATGCTTGCTGTCGTCCTATGTATTAAGAAATTTTATTTTTAGTGGTTAGCTGTATGGTTGAATCTAACGGTGCCAAAAATCACTCTTTTTTTAGTGAATTTTGAGACAGTTGTAAATTAACCGATCATTGTTTACTGAAGCAGTGTAGAACTTACCCATGCACACGTTAAAAATTATAAATTATACCATAGAAATTAGAAATGGCCTGTCAACATTAAACTCTATGATTTTCAGTTCATTCTTTATTGTTTGCCCACGTTTTTAGGACTGTTTTGAAATCTTCTTTGTGATTGGTTACTTTTTAATTTGTGTCTTTCTACTATAGATTTACTGTTAGACCTTCTCGTAAAAAAAATAATATTTTAGAACTTATTCAATCTCATAATCAGACCTAAGATTATAACATGTTCTTTCGAAAACCTTGTTAAAATTGATGTCTCAATGTTAAACCTAAAATCTTGACTTAGTAATTTAGTTTGTCTTCAGTGAGGTATAGATGAAACAGTTTCCAAAACTTGGCATCTCTATTCAAATGTGTGCTGATTGAGGTTTAAGAAAACAGTTCCATGATAACAATGTAGTTTTTATTCATATTCCTATAACAAAACTTCCAATAGTTGAGTAACCCTCTTTCAATGAGAAAGAGGAGATTACGATTCTATCTATGTACATGGTAAAGATCATGTATAAGAAATTAAAAGATACATTCTTTTGTTAATCGTTTTTAAAACCTGATTGTTGCAGGTTGTTTGTTTATTGTTTCTTAGTACAGGTGTTTCTGTCTGCTAGCAGTTCAACTGAATTGTATTTTCAGTGTCATTTTCTTTTCCATAATGAACTTTGGAACAGACTTCATAGAATTAAACAGAAAATATACATTAAAAAAATATATATAGAAATGCAATGTATGTAAAGTTCTGTATGTAATATTATTTTCTGGTATTCCATTGTAAATATATTTTATTTATGTAACAAGAAGTTTTTTAATGGAATATCTGTAAGCACTGTATAACATGTCCTCACTCCAATAAAGCTTCAAATTAAAAAAAAAGAATGTATTCTTATTTATGCTTTAAGCCTCTTTGTGTTTATGTCTAAGTTATCTACTTCAGTTGAGCTCATGTAGTACTGCAGACTGTTCGGAGTATTGAGAAAACTCCTCTCTAGGGAAGAAGGAGGAGGAGGTACGTTACGTAGCTGAAACATATTTACTGCTTCAAGAGGCTCCTTGATGCCACATTACCAAGTATCGAAAAAATTCAAGTTTTAAACTGGAGGAAGAACGTAAGTTTTAGATGTTCTCAGTTCCCTAATAGCATTGGACCCTTACAGTAGGCTTGCAACCAGTTTGACAAGTATGCAAGTTTGCAATCAGCTTGACATGCGGCTTTGCAAGCCTCTTTAAACTTGAAACAAACTTACAACAAAAGTTGCAGTTTACAAACATGCAGCAAGTGTGTCCTGGTACACTTGCTGCAAGAATACAAGTGTGAGATTGCTATGGCCTTTTCCTTGTGGCATTGAAAGGAAATGTTGTGAATGATGATCGGTAGATGTCACTACTTTTATCACAGAAATTTGAAGTGAGCAACTTTTTTATATAAAGTTAAATTGTGATTTTGTAATACAGAATATTAGCACAGCATTTATATTTATTAAATTAAGAGTGAGAAGAACAAGAAAACATTTATCATATGAATGTGTAATAATGTCAGAGTGATATGTACACCAATAAGATGTACGGACCTAATATGTAAATGGTCCATGGCGGGAACTTCAAACTAGAGGTGGAATTTATATAGTTAAATGTTTTGTCTTTAGCCCTCTGAATAAATACCTTTCTTTTGACGCCATAGACGTTTGATTATAGTTAGACGTTTTGGAGCATTTGCTTGTGGCTGCTTTGGCTGCTCTAAGCGCCGTGGTAGACATAAGCAGATACCTCTAAACATATATTGAGCGTAGCCCCACTACGGTGTAGCTTTGGGGCATGCTTTAGATAGACATCGTTTGTTCGAGCTACGTTACATCGAAGGAAATCCACGGAATCAACCCTGAGATCGAATTATTGAATTATTTTATATACTACCGCTCAGCGAAAACACGAGGACCAGATAGAGACCACGACGAAATTAGTTATTGTAAAGAGTAAGACAGAAAGGTAACATTACATAAAATGGCTACCAACGTTAAGGGCGTCGATTTTGTAGACGAACAATCAACGTCAGAAAGTGAGGAAGAAACCAATGTTAAAGTAAGACAAGGTAATAGATTCGAAAGAGAAGACATGCCAAAGGAAGATATTGACCAAGGGGATTCGACACAGATATCTGGTATTAATACAATGGAATTTCTGAAGCTGTTGGAACAATTGCTTGATAGAAGGGATAAAAAACAAAAGGAAAAAGAAGAAAGGTGAAAAAAGAAGTAACAAGAACAAAAGAAAAAGGAAGAAAGGTGGAAAGCAAAGGAACAAAGAGACGAAGCAAAATATCAAATGTTCAAAGAAATGGTAGAGAGAGTGGAAGAAAAATGGGCACAAGATCGTAAGAAGGAAGTATCATCTTGCGATCAAACAATAAAAGATGATCAATTGGATTCAATGTTGAGTTAAGAGAAGAGAAGTGAGACTATGGATGAAATAAAGACATCTGTGCAAGGAAGAGAAGAAGAAATTGAAAGGAAAGAATATCCTGAAATTAGTAAAAATGTTAGTGATAATGTTCTATCAATTTCCAACTGTATTGAAGAAAGTAACATGGAAATTGAAGTTATGAGTATGGAAAATACTGACGATCAGTTGAGAAGATCTACTATGCCTGTGGAACCAGTAAATTTCCAAGAAACAGAAATCAATTCAGAAAATGTGGCGATGGTATTGATCGATAATCATATGAAAGATGATGGTAATCAAAGTATCAAAAGTTATGAGAAGTTAGTTGCTAGTTCAGATAACAGCTCTGTATCTGAAAATTTTGGAGTGATGGTAAAGCAAACATCTAAGCGGGGTAATCGAGCAGGAAAACACGTGTAATACGTGTTAAGAACGATCAAAGCCTAATCAATATTACAAGTTGACAATCAGATAAAAAATTGGTAAATTTTGTATTTTTGGGCCATGACTTCGGCCCGTCTCGAGTCCATTAACTTTTAAGTTTCTAAAATTCACAAACATTTATGCCTCAGCCGGGATTCGAGCCCGGAACCTTCAAGTCGCTGGCTTGGCTCCTCAACCCACGCGACTACCAGGTCAATCAGATAGAATAAGAAATATGTTAATTTAATGTTTCATTAATATTTGTTGGGTAAGTAAGCATCCTCAGTGGTTATTACAAGCTCAGTTTTATCATATTTTCATTCTTAGCTAACGAATGAGAATTAGAAGCGACGAGAGAATAATACGAGGAAAAGAATAATTATTTAGGTGGTAAATTGAGGTGAATTCGGACACTGTATAATGGTCTTATTTTACAGATTTTTACAAAACTGTTTGTTATTGTGAACAAGGGTGAAAGCATTCTGTAAAAAAAAAAAAAAGTAAAAAGTAAAAAGTAAAAAGAATACAATTTAACAACAAAAGAGCAAGAAGAACAAAACTAATCAGAGAAATATACAACAATCAAAGGCTTAGAACTATATAAACATGAATAAAAAAACAACATGACTTAGGCAGAGCAGAAAGATTAATTTATATAACTTCGTAAAAAAAGGCGAAGATGTTTCTGTGCAAGGAGGATGTTATAAGTTCTAACAAGGTTAATAATGTGTCTGTGGACCATGAGCTGTGTTTAACGAATCTGGAGCACTAGATTAGTATCTAAGACAAGACGCAAGCTGCTTGTTTCTTCATTGTCGGTGTAATCCAAAATAAACTAAACTTTCAGTTCTAAGTTTTTTTAATGATTTTTGTCACTTTGTGTCCCCTTTTTATTTATGTCTTAATTCCTGAGTTATGCATATATTGAACTGTGCGTATAATGACACAATCTATAAATACTATTCGTTATTTGCAATAATTAAGACAAATTTTAAATAATCGGGCCACATAGTGACAAAAATCATAAAAAGATATGCTTTGGTCCATTTTGTTTGCATCAAAAGTTTTGGGTTAACTGGAAGTGGTTAACTGTTTCCTCCTGTGTCTGGCTTCAGAAACAAAGCTGATTTATAATGCAATCGAGCGTTCCATTAGACCTCACTGGTGTGGGTGTAAGAACAGGGAAAAGCGGTATGATGACTGTTCTTCGATCTCTAGTGTTCTACTTAAAGAGGTAGTATTTTAAGATATGGGACGGGTAATACCAGGTACACAAACAATTCGGAATATTAGGGAGGAACCTTGGTAAATGTACGGCAATGTGTTTCAATATGATTAGACATAACTAAAGCTAGGATTTATAGGCACTAAGAAAGTCGAAAAAGGCAGGCAAAAAGGCACTAAAACAAGTCAAAATAGGCATCAAAAGCTGAAATAGGCAGTCAAATAGGCGGTCATATTTTTTTCGTTTTCTTTTCTCAAATGTAGACACTGATTTCAAAATAATAAACATATATACCGAGCCGCCATAGCTCAGTGGTAGAGCGTTGGCGTAGCATTCGGGAGGTCGTAGGTTCGATCCCAGCGACCGACTATTCTCACTGAGGTTTTCCAGGTTTTTTCCTTAGTCACACCTGGAAAATGCCGGGATGCCACCTTCAACATAGGCCCTGGCCGCAGTTTCCCGAGTCTTTTCCCCTACCTCATCCTGGCCTAAGTATTAGATGCCTAAAGGACTTAAATAGAACCTACAATTCAATAAACATATACAATTGCTACTAATGTACTCTGCTCAACAACTTTGCTTTGAACGAACTGGGGAGTTACGACAAGTGGAAAATTACTAAAATACAGTGTTTCAATCAATTATTATTTATTTATTGTGAGTCAAAATATGGTATGACAATTTTCTACTTTAAGTTAAAATGGCAATTTGTCACGATGTACTTTCCAAGCTCTCAATGGTGAATGAAGTCCTCCGGTCCGAGAATATATGCTTGAACCTCGAGAAGGTTCTTTCCACATATGTCTTATGTTATTGGCACATATTTTAAAATGGCAATCTTAATAGGATGGAAATCTGCAATAGCCTTACCTTCTCCACACAGGGCTGCTTTCACTTTGTTCATGGTCTCCCAGCCCCATTGGAAGGGT
>JAGDQP010068532.1:0-11009 GCA_022664845.1 Lepisma saccharinum
ATTGGATCTTCACTCTATGTCCTTTCAGTATAATCCTTAAAGTCTAATACAAAATTATCTTCCTTTTGCAGATTTCATTTTATACCTTTATTATTTTCAATCGAGAGTTTAAAAAATATTTTCTAGTATCTTTAACTAGTTTCTTTAAAATCATTTTCTTAACAGTTGACTAGAAATATCTCTTTTCTTTCTTTTAGTATGACATATGTTCTATTTCTTAACGAAGTCTTCATATAAGCAGACTAATGAAACCAGCTTGCGTTAAGGAAAAGACAGTTCCTCGTCAGTTTCTTAGACAAACCCTTAACTGTGATCGTTGTGTAGAATCCCAGCGGAAGGTTCGAAACCTGCCATTCTAACCATTTGGTTTAACTCGTTAAAAACCGTACCAGGCATACCACATTTCTTTAATGAAACAAATACTTTATGGATCTTGCTAGCAGTTATGCGTTATGTTAAAAAAAAATAACGACTCATGAGAATCATGACTCATGACTATTTATGTATCTCTAAGGAAAAATTCTTTCACATGAGCAGAAAATATCAGACAGACACTTTTGAAATGTCCCAGTTCAAAATGGTCAAGTTATGTAATACTTAGTCAGGTTAGACTCTGACACAACGGTGACGCATAATAATCACCAAGAAAATAATTCACTTTGAAGGTGAAAAACAGTTTGCACACACAATCACATAGACACAAACTGAAATAAGTAGTGTTTTATTGCCAATTGTTATTGTTGTTGGTAATTACTAGCGTTAAATTTTAATTTTGATCCGTATTCAATCCAGCCACAATGAGCGCCTTGGGTAAGCGTGATACCCCTACCATGAGTAGATAATACATAATAAGACATGTTAGAATTACCATCATGATTTTTACCATGTATTTAGAGAATATTAATCCGGTATATTTAGGCTGAGATTGAATATATAATGTTAAAAAATGAAACTTCTATTACCAGTTTAACATGTCTTATTATGGGGGACTGGTAGCCCTTGAATAGCAATGATCTAATCAAGCAATGTTTGTTAATTATCAATTTTGATAAAACACCCTAAGTTGGTGGAGGAATCTCGACTCGAAGCTTCAGGTAGCTTCCTTGATGTTGCCATTTGTCTCCATCCTTCAATTCTTAGTTTATGATTTTAGACTTAACTTGCAATATTTAATGTAATTGACCTTTTTAATTAAACATGGCGGCAGATATTCTTGGTGAGAAACAGCATAACGCTAAAGAGATGAGTACGCGATAGATTGGAAGGTCCAGAACGGCCAGAGCCTATTTTATAGGTATCATCCGAGCATTTGTCTGGTAGTAAGGAACAACGCTGATAAACCTCAATCAAAATGGCCGGCCACTGGGATCGATCCCAAGAGCTCCCGAATGCTAAACCAATGCTCAACCACAGTCACGGCCGCTCGGTATCGAAGGTTCGAGCCCTTATGCCAGTTCTCATCATGACAGAGAAGGTTTAATTTAATTAGCGGTTGAAAGGTACACGTCAGTAGTAGTGCTTCAAAAACTATTCAGCGTCCGACTACAAGAGGAAGCTACAAGGCATACAACATATTATTAAGACTAAATCAACTATACTCACAACCATGTTGTTAAAATGCTATTTCTGAGTTCTAGGTTATCTAAATGAACATTTCACATCAGTCTCCCCTGTTGACCAAGTTAGCTCATTAATTATATTATCTTACGATATCTCATCTGCCTTAACCCGTAACCTGGGACACACAAATCTTTGGATGTGGGGTATATTTTACACCACTCAAAAACTAAGCAGTATTTAATAGCCTGTATAACATTAGAGAATCAAATTACTTTTGTTCGTGAGGGCAAGAAAAAATCCTTCAAAATTCCATGTGTTGCAAACATTCACTGTATTTCTAGTATAACCTGTTTCGAGGATCTAAATTTGTTAGAGGAAATGAGAGTAACTAAACTTTGTCAATGTAAGAGTCTATATTTTTACACGGCACATAATAATGAAAGTGTCCCGCTTTTTCAACTAGAAACTCTGACCCATCCTAGTCATATTGAGCCCAAGAATGATAAAAACATATTGACGGGATTTAATGTCGCGGCGGATAATCTCGGCTGCAGATTTTATGATTCTCTTCTCTTTGTCAGCATCAATCTTCATGTTATTCTGGTACCAGTTATCAGGAAAAAAATCTTTGCACCCACACATAAGCACAACATTCTTCATGTTTCATGTATTTCAATCATAATTATATTGTTTCTATTAGGATCAACAAATTTTCACTTTAAATATGTTACACTGTATAGTTCAACATCAAGATTTACTCTGCCAAGTGTGCCTGCTACGTCCTTAAGTGTGTGTTCGCAGTCATCGTTTTGTTCTAAAAACTGGAATAAATCTTCAAATGCAACAGGGACATCCTTATTTTACCTTGCTGAGGCTTGACCCTCCTTTTCGTACGGAAACATCTCCAGGCTTTTTCGAAACTTTAACAAGGAATCTATGGCATCGACCTTCAGCGGCAAGTGGATCAATCATATCTGTTACTCGCAGCAGTACTTCTTGGGCCCACACATAAGCTATTCCTCTTAAATTTCCAAATTTTCGAATAGAGTTGACCATGTTCAGGGTTTTAACCTTGCTCTATTCTTCTTTATACTGACTCATACGAGTCAGTGGATTGGCGCCCACAAATAGACAGTTCGTTTTATAGTTAAACGAAACTCGGGGTGGTACATGCAACACGAGAACATTTCTAGTAATGGGTTTTGGATTCCGAGTGCACCATTCACGATACTCAACGTGCACGTCAAAGTCTGTCTTCCCTTCAACCTTAGATTTTACTTAACCTTGTCAAATTTTACTGTACTCAGTTACTTTGTTTATTCCCTTTTGAGTCAAAGTTACAGTTTCACCGACCCTGTCTCTGCAGTGTTTAAACGTACATACCATAATTTTGCACAAATCTCATACGAAAACATTAACACTCCTACAGAAGTATTTACACAACTCACAACCAACACCACTGTAGCAATATATTGTTCACTCTAAAACGGTATCGTAAGTAGGTTACGACTCGAAAATACAAGCGGATTGAGTGCGTATTTGAAAATAGTTTGCGAAATTTTATTAATGGGGTAATTTAAAATTTAGCTTTCGTGATTGACTCTAGAGGCAAAGAATATCCGTGCTGAATATAGTTGTTGTAATTAAAGTAAAATAACATGTACTGAATACGGAGAAATGTATGTGGAAATTAGCAGTTTTTAAAAATTCGAAAATAAGTTCTATTTCAAATGAATAGGGTAGAAATACCCAAATCAAAGAAAGAAAAAGTTTTTTTGCTTCTAACAACAATGCTCTGGCGCGGAACAATAATAGGTACAATATGGCCGCGTTTGCAATAAAACCCGACGCGGGATTTTTCGGGACTTTTTCTGACTTGATAAATAAAGTGTCCTGACTATTTTACAAAATGTGTCAGCTTTTTGGTTTTTACTATTTGGGTTTCGTATGCTTCTTGTCTAAATACATTGTGCTACAAATGAACTTAATAAACTAACTACGGTCCCTAAGGTTCGAAATAATAATTCAAATTTTATTTCTTTGAGATGTTTCACTTTATGAAAGTAGTATTAAACTATCCTTAAGCTTAGATTATCCTGTTATTTGTAATCTCTACAGCAGTAAACGCAACGAGTAAAGCTTCAAAGAGGATAAAAGTTGACAGAGAGCACCTTGAATTCATGAACTGTTACCAGTACTTTTTTCTTTCTTCGGAAAGCTTTCTAAATTCACCAATAGGTGTGCCTAGCTTCAATTCTTTTTACGAAACGGCTTTTTAACTGATGGTTTTTGATTGATTCAGCGCCCCTCATTCCGATATACAGTAAGTCTGCCCATGTTACAGGTTGGACCAATCGAACTGTTTTGAGTTTACGGGTACTGCCGAAACAAACTAGATATCAGTGGTTAGGCGCTCATTACCTTTTGACACAATAGTATTACATGAAGCTTTGTCGTTGCCAAATACTGTATATGTTCTATTACTGAAGAAACAGCTTTCGGTGCAAATTATATATATGTGAAAAAAATAGATAATCATCGGCAAAGAGGCGTCACAAACTATTGATTAGAGAGTGGAAACATTGAAATAATATCTCCAATGATGTAACAAAGAGAAAAGCTAAAAGTAATATCACTGGATAGTTTTGTTCAATCTTAGAATCTAACAAAGCAATGTCTTCAGAGTCTCAAGCACAATTCTCCAACTCATATATGCCTACAAATCCCTTCATACCAGCCTATCAACAAGAAACCACAAATCCTAAAGACTCTCTTTCAAAGAATCTGAACCTAGAAAAAGACAAAATCACAGATGATAATGTTCCTCAATCAGATGAGTTATCTCGTCAAGAGGAAAGGATGGAATAAACAAAGTAATGCCTGACATAAAGATGACTGTCTTTCCAATGGAAAAACACAATGCAATTAAAATACACTTCAAGGACAAACATAATTATTATTATTTTTCTAAGAACCATTCTCATGATATATTGGGAGAGAACTATATATATGAAACTTATGTAGAGGATATTACTAACCCACAGTATCCAGAAACCTTTACGTGCGTGATTAAGGGAATCCCAACATGTATAAAAACAGAAGAGCTAAAGAAATATCTTAAAAAGAGAATACCGATCACAAACCTTATAAGAATAAAAAGAGAAAAGGGACCCTTACCATTGATACCCTTATTCACTAAGGATCCGTCATTAGTTAGTGACCTTATAACAAATGGTTTATCAATTGGTTTTGCCAGATACAAAGTGGAAGCTTCAAGATCTAATGCCAGACCTCTGCCCTGCAGAAGATGTTTTAAATATCACGTAACTCAGCTATGTCCCAATGAAACAGTATGTTATAAGTGCGGGGAATCTCATCTTAGTTATTCCTGTAATATAACACCTAAGCCAAGATTCTACGCTACATGTAAGACCCAAGGACACCGAACTGCCAGTTCAATATGCCCTCAACGTCCTAGGAAACCGTTACAAAATTCCCATAGCAAAATATTTAGGGAACCTAAGCAAGTAATCAACTCTGAAACAAAAGAAGAAATAATTTGTGAAAGCACTAATAATAACAACAAAATGCAACAAATTCTACCAAAAGTAACGAAAGAGTTACAGGAATACACCACAAAGATTGTTAAATGTGTTACTTCAGTACTAAGTTTGACTCTTCCTGATAAAACAACCCAGCAGCTCAATTCAGTAATTAATCCAATCTCAGAAGAACTACTCGAATGTCATCTCAACACCTAACGTCAGTTGAACGACATATATATGTTAGGAAGGAAGCTTTCAAAAAGAAATTAAAATCCAACTTTAAGCTACCAGAAACGGAGGACACATCTGATACAAACCAGACTAAACATAACTAAATATAACACTATTTCTAAACAGAACATAAAGATTAGAATATCTAAACTATACAGTTCATATTTTCTTAGCACGTTGTCACGGATCCTGAAAAACTATTTAGCAAGTTTATCTCACTCTTATTTAGAATATCTCAGAGGCCAAAGAACGCAGAAGATAATTGGTTGAATCTTCGAGAGGAGACATATGGAATGGTTTCCTTTAAGTCTAACATATTTCCTCTCACTACATATCAATTGTCAAGCCTTTTTGCAGAGTCTGACTAATACAAATAATGCTCAAATAAATTACTTATCAGTTACAAAGGTTTAAGTAATTAACGCAGTACATATTCACTTATTTAGGCTTGTCTAAATAAAATTGCAGCTTATTTAGGCTTCCCCGTATTTCTAAATATTATACCCTTTTAAGATACTTGGCGCATAACTCTCAAATCATAATCCTTTTAGGAAAAACTCACAAAATCGAACAAAATTTTTCCTAATTATTTTTGGTGCCCCCTTTTTGGTGATCTCAAATAACTGTTACATAAACATCTAACTGATTAATGGTACTTTTCTCAATAACAATATTTTCTCATAGCATCCCAAGAAGGTGAACTGACTGTTTGCCGGGTTGTTGGGTCTTGGTGGGGATCCTGTTCTATAGACTTATGTTATCCATGCCTTCCAACTAATCTTCGAAAACACTCAGGATGAAAGTGTCCTAAAATGGCCAGAAGTTTCCCCTGGTGGCCCTGCGGGCCCAGGTATTTTACTTTCTAAAACTTAATCGATCTTTAATGACCACAAACGTTAATATATTACATTTGCTATACATAGATAGGGCTAGTTTTCCTATTATAGTTTATCAAGAAAGCACCATAAAACGTTTTATATGAATCTTTGAATCATCGTATTTAAGTGTGAGGTTTTCACTTGATGAAGAGACAAGTTGTGCACAATGGGATGATATGAATTGTTCTGTATATTGAGCGTGAAACCATTTTGAACTCCTGAAGCTATTGAAACAAAATAATGTGCATTCTTGTATATCTGTTGTTTGATTTGCTCAGTGGTATTGATCAAATGTCTCAATCTTGTTCTTCCTGTTCTGCTCTCTCTCTCTCTCGATTCTCTGTGGGGGCTCTTTCCTTTGTCAAACGATTTTCTGGGCAGAATTTAAATTTCAAATACTTTCTACTGGTAAACATCAAACGAACAACGAACAGGTGACATTGCCATCGATCATTAGAAATGAAACATCCCAGAAAAAGAAAGAAAAATGCTTTGGTTTTTAAATTAAAAGAAATTGATTATTATATTGAACAAATTTATTTCATTCATTTGAACAAAGTACAAATATTGTTTACAGGAGCATAGCGCCAGACTGAATTTTAGATTAGAGAAGTGAAATCAGAAGCGCTTATAATTCGGATTTAAATCATCCAATAGTAATCATGTCTTCTTCAGAAGGACGAGATTTATATTTCATTCCGGAAGACAAATATATTATTTTCCCATCATTGGGTATCAATTACAAATAATCAATGCTGAAGTTGAAAAAATATTTTAAGCGAAACTGTATAGTTATAAACCCTTAAATTTATTAAAAAAGAAATTTTACTTAATTTTACAACAGCAAAAATAATATTCAATATAACTTTTAACATGAAGGGTATAATTTAAGAAAACTCATCTTATAATTTAAGACAAAAGTATTAGAGAAAAAAACCATCTCGACGCAGTGGGCGAAGATGGCACGAAACAGGGTGAGACAGATGGTGCACTTTTTATTGTTATGTTAACCGTTCACAAGTTCAGCAAATTGTTCCAGGATCTCAGTAAGCAATAATATTATGCAGTTAAAGTTTTAGAGGAATGTATACTCAGTCATCTTCCAACACCTCAATCCAGTACATTAAATGATACTACTGAACCCCAAAACCAAGCACATTCAGTTGTACTACATGAGGAAGTAACCACGAAGCAATGTCTTAGAACGGTTCATTGAACTAATTTCCACCAATTTCTACTACACTAAACCAAAATCATTGGTAAGATGGCTAACACGTTATTATATCATCCGTAGCATTGGATTGAAAACAAAACGTCTACTGAAAGAAACTTCGAGGTTCCAAGCGGATGGCCTACAGAAGATTTGCTCTTCATGATAATGCTATCTGTAGCTTTTGCTTATGTTTACGACAGTGACGATTCCATTATTTACATTGACGAGGAATGTATTGAATGCCTAGAACTGTATGAAAATACAATGCCTATAGAAGACCCGACAATATCTTATAAATGTACAAACTGCTTCGATAAAACTCTTTCAGCTTATCCAGACAAGTGCTTTACATGTGGAAGGGGAGAAAATCAAGTGATTACGTGCCGTTAAGAAGATATCTGAGAAATTGGTTTTAGTTTTATCTCCTACTGCGCCATCTGCCCCACCGATTGCTAATAGCAACATGTTCTTTTTTTGCATACATATTGTTACTACATTGTGATCCAGAACCTAGCCATTGTATATTTACGTTCTTCCTAAAGGTTTGACATTTCACATAATTTATTAAGTAAATAAAAAAAACATAAAAAGACACCTTTTTTGTCGTGGACTTAAAGGGTGCGTCATCTGTCCCCCTTTCCCTACAGATGTAGCTGATATCGAGGATAGATTTTCACAGCATGGCAAACTACATGCCGAAACGTCTTGTTTTACTCCAAGAAATTTTAACCATTCCATCTACAACATTAGAAGGAATAGGCAAAATATGTCCAACAATAAATGTATATGTTGAAGGAGCAATTAAAAGATTTAGCAGAACAGTGGGAACACATATGACATAACTTACTATATAGAAGACATCGCCAGAATTAATTCGTTTGGCGGTTCTGACACGGTGTAAGGCGATGAACAGTGATCCTGCTGTTCAAAAATTATGCAACATTCTCCATGTGTGTTTCACGTGCTCCAGATTTACAGCGCTCTTCATCTTGCTACACTGTTTTGTTAAACATACAAATATTAGTTAGCTTATCAGCGACCCACGTTTATTGTGAAAGAGCATTTTAGACAATAATGCTGATAAAGATTAACTTCAGAAGATTGTTGAATCAAGAGTATCTGGAGTCGCTTCTGTTGATGCAGATTGAGAGAAATTTGACCAGTGATCTTGATCCACAAGTGTCAATTGACTGACTACTGTGAGAGCTGCAAGGATAGTGATTCTTACTTATGGGTATAATGTAAGCTGATTTGGTGATTATGAAATTGTTAAATTGCGTCCATATTTTTGCAATAATCTATAGTTTTTAATTGTATTCTTTTCAAAATAAAAAACAAAGAAATAAGATATACACTGTAAATTTGTAATAATATTTTATTTTATATTAACTACCTATGAATAGTTGTAATTTGAAACAGCACAGGTCATGTTTTAGAATTTAAAGCACTCATACCTTTTCAAAAATACAATAAAAAGTAGCCTAAATAACAAAATAAAAGCATAAATCCCTAGATACACACTCCAAACATCGGAGCTCAGATCTAAACTCTAATCCTTGCTTTCTTGTACTCATCAAACGTGCGTATTCATATTAGCCGATGCTGATCCGATGCTTAATCATAAAATAATGTCCTTCCCGGGACGCCGACGCTGCTGGTACAATACCCGGCAAATTACCCTGGATCGAGGCTCCAATATTTCCTCCTTACAGCCATTGTACTTGGATTTGTGGTAATTTGAAACTAGCTCTATATCCCAAGTGGCACACGCACGTGAAAATGACGTCATTGTTAGGTCGAAAATTGATGCAAAAGACGTCAAAGTTACGGGTATACGTAAAATTCCTTCAGTTACAGCTTGTTCCTATATCTATTTGTTTCAAATAAATATACAAATAAACCAATCTGTCCCAAAACAATCGTTTGATCCCCATGCTTTTTACATTTTAACCGCATTTCAGAAAGCAACGGCACACACATAAAACAATTGAATAAGACAAGTTCACTGTTTTACTCCAACCACATTGACTGGAATTGCGAAGTCGCTATCGGAAACGAGATATAATCATAGTACGTAGTCAAAAACTAGAGGATGATACATTACAGAATTACGTCAATTAAAAGACCAAAATATAACGAAATCTTGACTCAGATTTCATCACAAAGACGTGATTTTGATTTTTTCGACCAAAATATCACGTCAGTTTCACGTGAGCTTGCTGTTTAAAATCCCTTGTGTTTTCTATGCATTAGTAAAAGCTTTTGTAATATACGTAGTATATAATGTGTCTTTTGTATTAATTCTTTTATCTCTTCTGATTTTCTGCAGAAATCTTAAGTTTCTTAGAGGCATTCCGGTAGATTAGGCAACAAAATCATGAGAAAATGTGTAAACTATGTACTGTTAATGGACTGTTGCACGTCAAGACTATGAGTCTCCCTGCCGGTTACCCCGCTCATGGTTGATTGTGAACGTTTTCTAAAAGATAATACCTCAGCAACAATACATTCGGGTTAAATTTGCTCTAAAGTAGATCAACATGCACGGCAGTGCATGAGCCAAGTTCTTCGCGTCAGAAAACGTCAGCACTGCCAGAAGCATGTTATACAGGAACAAGAGTTTATGGCAAAATCGACGATTTGGGAGCCCCGTAAGAAAAAAGATGTTAAAGATAGGAATATGAGCTTTTGCCGTTAAGGAGATATGGTAAATATGTGCAGATGTACAAAATTTCATATTCGTATCTCAAACTATGTTCTAGTTGTGGACCCCTGAAATTGCACATTTTAGGCTAACTGACTCACTCACTCACTCACTCACTCACTGACTGACTGACTGATTCACTCACTCATCATATTGTTTAGGGTGTTTGGAGTAAGCTAGAAACATGAAATTTGGTATGAAGGTAGAGGATGATAAGTAGATAAAGGAAAAATTCCGACATTTTGAAAACGTCGCCATCTTGGATTCAAAATGGCCGCCAAACCTAAAATTTCAAAGAATACACAGCCTAAACGATTAAAGATAGAACAGTGAAATTTGGTATGAAACTACATCATTGATAGCACATTAAGAAAACTTTTTAAAATTTTGAAAAAGTCGCCATTTTGGATTCAAAATGGCCGCCAACCCTAAAATTTTAAAGAATACACAGCCTGAACGGCTGCCGCTAGAATAATGAAATTTAGTTTGACAGTACAACAATAGTAGATTATGAAAATATTAAAAATATCTCTAAAGACGCCATCTTGGATCCAAAATGGCGGGCGTCATAAATCCATTTTCCAACTGCTTGAGCCAGAGATACGAAATTTAACATAATGATGTATTATCAAAAGTAGTTTAGGAAAACATAACAACGTTTTAAAAAAATCACCATCTTTGATTCAAAATGGCGGCTGAAATACCATTTTTCACATAGTTCGAGACAGAGAAATGAAATTTGGTATGACTGTGTATCATCACGAGTATGTCACGAAAATATACGAAAACGTTAAAAATGTGTCCATCTTTTATCCAAAATGCCCGCCCAAACCCCACTTTATAACGACTGAAGCTAGAGAAACGAAATTTGGTATGAA
>JAGDQP010068533.1:0-11009 GCA_022664845.1 Lepisma saccharinum
GGAGGGTATTAGTTAATGAAGAGTCACGTTCGGTTGCTTAGTAGAAAAAACGCAATGAAATAGAGCAGCCAAATAGGATGACATGGAAGAGAGAAAACAAATACGCGTGTGTACGAGACATTAGGTGTCAACCGATGCAAGGCAAAATGTAGCAAGTTTTCCATACGATGTCACAAGCTTAAATAGTTCGATCTGTCTATTCTACACAAGCAAACAAAATGTGTGCAAGAGAGTGATGAATCCGATCTGAGCCGGAACGTACGAACATGTGCCTATAGTTGAATACTCGAAAAAAGGTATTTGTACATTCTAGCAACTCTGATTTGGAACTCGACTATGGGGGAATTGAATGTTTTGCGTGCTAGTTTGTACGAACGCTGTATTGTGTATTCTGCAGTGTATGAGTATTGACGCTCGTTAGCCTGTGTCACGTACCATGGTATTTTGGTCAAGGGAGCGGATTAGATTGCGATTGCGACTCTGTCCGTTGCACGAGTGTGAACGGAGAGGGTCAGATTAGTTGAAAATGCAGAATTTGTCATTAGGACGTTATTTGTATGTGATGGAGTGTCAATGTCAAATCATCGTCTCGTCACCTAGCCCGTAATTAAAGACTGTTGTCACTACCCTCCTCTCCCCTGATTATGCATTAGATTGATTCATGTATCGTAGTTTATGTACTAGAATTGCCTATACCATCCACATGTCTGTGTAGGTCCTGAAATCCTCTCCATCGCGAAGCTGACCAAATACTATTCACTCCTGTGGTCTTGTGTTTGATTGAATTGTTATGCGAGTTATAAACGACCTGGTGCGCATGTAAGGACGAGACCTACAATATGTGGTCAAGTTGGCTCCGAACGACTGCTTTCAGGAGACCCAGACGGAAGTTGAACTCGTGACCGGGACGCGAAGCACACACACTAACCTCTCTGTCAGTCCGAGTCATTGTGATCGTTAATGCCTTCCAACACCCCTAACTTCTTTTTGTGTGATATTTCCAAGTGTTTCTTCCAACAACATACTGAGGTACGCATTGCTACATACACTCACTACATTCTTCCATTGCTACGGACGGCAATGGCAACAACTCCAGCAACAAAGTTAGTCCTGGACGTTTACGACGCAACTAGAATTCGTCATGCCCTTTAACGTATTTTTTCTAGTGTAGAATAGACAGATCGAACTATTTAAGCTTGTGACATCGTATGGAAAACTTGCTACATTTTGCCTTGCATCGGTTGACACCTAATGTCTCGTACACACGCGTATTTGTTTTCTCTCTTCCATGTCATCCTTTTTTGGCTGCTGTATTACATTGCGTTATTTCTACTAAGCAATCGAACGTGCCTCTTCATTAACTAATACCCTCCGTCCATCCTTTGCATGCTGTTACGCTTTAATCATACACCTTTTCCAGGCGGGCTTCAATACAAGACTGCTGTGACCTCACGGACGCCTGATAGCACTGACCACTCGACAAACGAGGACGTCTTTTTTACTACACTGCAGCTGTTGAGATGCGTACTCACCACCATCCAACTGGATATTCCTAGTCTCTCTCATTGCTAATAAATAAGGCAAACGCTCGTTGACTGTCTTTAATTGTTCCCCCTGTCTGATATGCAACCACACATTATTTTATAAAAATGGTCATAACATTAATTCTCGTTGAGATATCGATGTGCCGGCAATGAATTATTGTTACCTGTTGGCAACTCATCCCATTTGTGGTCCTTTTGACCCATCTTTACTTGGAAGACTTTCTGGGAATCCCCTACTTCCTTTGGGGAATCCCTTGCGCCCTATTTATAGAATTTTCCAATATGCATTTTTGGATAGTCCGGGTGTGACTTCCTCTAATTTACTCTCAACCGCCTACTCTCCGATTTTTCGTCTTTTTTTTAATAATCCACTCTGAAGTTCATTTTCCCACGCTTTCGGCAGGCTATAGCTCCGTAACGCCTCGGAATTTCCACCCCGTTGCCTGGACCTCTTTTCTTTATTTTTCACTGTACTATCACCTCCAGAAGTTTGTCGGTCCGTAACCTTACCACCCTGTATATGTATCTTGTATGACTTAGTGCTTTATTAGCACCATGTTCGTAGAACATTAATAAATATTGCACTGTTATTACCACAACCAATGCAATAATATTTCACGTTACTAATAAACGGTTACATAAAATCCTAAAATTTCTAATTCATGTATACTAGGAAACACTGAGTTGCAGGTGATAATAGTAGTACGAACACGATATTTTGATGATCCTCTGAATCTAGATAAAGGGATCATAAACTTTGGGGATTGTGAATTTGCTGTCTGGCACCTGGATCTGACTTTGGACATAACAGCATTTACTTAATTTGTATGGAACGTTCACATATAATATACCGGCGTTGTGGCAACAGCTATCACTTCTCTGATGTTATATTTTAAACATACTAATACTTATGTCTGACATACTTGTATAAATACATATAAAACTGATTATTATTATTTTATCTAGTTATTCATGCTTTGAGGAATATATCATTACATAAAAATAAATTTTCCAGAACGAGATTCGAACCCAGAGCCTCACGATTAGAAGCCATGCGCTCTACCACTGAGTTAACATGAACACATCTATCTATTTCTTTCTGATAGAACCCGTTCTGAAGAAACATGACTGAATTTTCGGTGTCCAAGACAATGGATTTGATATCCGTTGCAAATGCTGTTGTTTTTGTCTCATTTGCCTTATTTATTGTAGTATGAGTGCAAGAAATATGTCTGCTGTCTTTGCTTTTATTGGAGATGTTCTTTTACGTATAAAAACGTAGGTGGCAAAACCATCACGTGATCAGATGTATGCATAGTTTTGAAATACTGTATCATTACGTAATTCAATGAATGTTACTTTTTTCTACACTTAGTAACATTTCAACATGTCTTATTGCACTTAAAAGAATAAAAACATATTTACACATTTTTTTTCCAATTGTGAAGGTTTATCGTAGCTGTCAGGGCTTGAACCTGGTATCTTTGCTTTAATATTTCCGAAGATACCCGAAGTTGGACTTGGATAATTTTCAGCTCAAAATAGGCTAATCAATGCGGTCAACCTTTTTGGAATAGGATTTCTGTGTACATACGACAAAAAAGGAATTTTTGCAATAAAATTCAAACTCGCTACTCATTAGTAATTTAGTAAATAAGCTTTTCAGTTTGTTCGGAAGAGCTCAGGACTAGTCATCTCTCCTGAAAGTTTTAACCCCTTTTAGGACGTAAGGTCTAATGGAAGAAATGATTGGATCATTTGCACTTTACAAGTCAGAGACTGGGCCTCCTCCATTTCTTATGTCTCTAATTAATCACTCTTGCGTACCAGCCCCAACTACACCCCATTCTGTTAGTACTGTTAACCATCCCTTCCGTTCTCCACTACCTTTTCCTTCACAAAAGGTGCGGATTTTATACGGATTGTCGCCAAGTGTATACACACGCTGCGCCTTTTTTCACTTTTTGGGAGGGTTTACACAGAAAGTAGCATCTAAATGTTGGATGCCCTTAAAGTAAGATATTTTATGTTAATTCGTGTCTTGGTAAAAACCATCCAAAATTTTACGTTAGTATTTCGAGGTATACCCATTACAAAAAGGGTAGGATACCACCACTCTCAACTACATTAAAGTTATACTAGCCAAAAACTAAACCATAGTACAATATATTTCAATGTCATGTAAATTTGAGCAATGTACTACTTTTCTCTTCATAGCTTATACAATTCAACAGTCTTACTCAGGTATGCAATCTACTCATCACTTGCCACAGTAGTTTGTTTTAGACTACTTTTTAAAATTTGAATATTTATTTTCTCTTTTGATTCGCTACTTGAGAACCATATGTAAATACTCATATAAAGTACAATATTTTCAGTACAACAATTTAATTTTTTATTGAAAAGTATGCAAATGTTGCTTTCGACCTTTCATAGCTTTCAACTTGTTAGATTTTCACTTGGCGAATGATTTTCATATACAGTATAGTCTGCAAGCCTAACTAAAGTAGTGGAATTTCGTCAAAGTAGATGTAAGTAGTAAAATTTTTATGTGTCAGAGATATATGTGGTAGAAGTATTTCACCGGCACTCCGTGTTTAGTTATGAAATTGACGGACTTCGTGCCAGCAATTTTACACTGGCAGAAGTTCGAGATCTGCTCCTCCTTGAGGCGTATCTTTAGTATACGTCGGACGCTCGATTTGGAACCATAAATGGAGCAATCAAGAGTGGTGTCTGTTAAAGGCAATTTCCATCGCGTATAATGAAAAAAATATCGAACCTGTCTTTTTCTAACCCGTCGTCGTTCGCTATCTCTCACTCGACATATTGTCCGTGATTTTTGTAGCAAAACGATAATGCTGATAAGGAAATAAACAAGTCACTATGACGTAACATTACCATCATTCCGATTCAGGAACCTGTGACTTATTTCATTCAAAAAAATCACGCCCGACGTAAGCTAAAGTAATACCGTCTTGACATTAAATTGTGTATATTCAGAGTTTTTCCCACATTAGATAAATGTCAGAATGGTTTCAGGCATTGATGCTATGATCACGCTTTCGTTTTTCGTCTCCACCGACGGTATAGCAAAGCTGGGATAAAGGTAGATTATGCTTCAATGACCTTTGATTCTCACCTTGAGTAGCTCATTTTGTTTATGTCATAACAAGCACCAGTAAACACATTGCAATACATTTATTAGAGTAGCAAAAATCATAATCTTACCTTAGTTTTCTGCCTCCTAAACTTAAAATTTTAGGAGTGAGTAAAATGAAATCTTAACTAAGAATTTCGGTCGCCATAACAATAAAACTGATACGTAGTTTAAAACAATAAAAGTATTGTCTGTCATTTAAAATGAAACTGAAACAATACAATTTTCAAAATAATATCGGTACTATAGTTTTTACACTTATATAGATGATTTTATTTTTAAAAATTTCCTACAACAATCAAAATATACTAATTGTTTTCAATAATTACTATTATCTGTCTCCTGTAATATAAAATGTTTGCAACAAATTAATAAAGAACTGTCTCATAAGAACCAGATTACATTTTCCAATAAAATATTTTATTACAGAAGTAAAAAGTGTTTTGTGCCACCACTATTTTACCAAATTGAGACGAGGTAAATATTTAGGACAAATTACCCAACCTCATAGAATGTACGTAGTTGATCAATTTGTTGATTATTGATAGAATTATGTTTTAGGCATCGTAAAAGTTTAAACTTTATTTTGTATGGGCCAGTTTAGTAACATTTGACTTCGGCCCGTCATGATTGCTCGTACACACCTAGTTAAAATCTACAAATATTCTTGCCCCGGGCGAGATTCGAACCCACGACCTTAGAGTAACAGCCCAACACCTTAGATGGCGCTGCTACCTGGTCGGCTTTAAGTATCGTGTTTTTATGTAATATACAATATTATAGCAATTTTATTTAGTGTAGTACTCGTCAATTAACATAGCATATTTAATCCGAAGCAGAAAAATGGATCTACATGAAAGCTTAAGACTATAATACCATATTCAACTTCCTGAAATCGAACATCTTAACTTTACACTTAATCTCCAAACGCTCAATCAGTCACTTACTTCCTTACATGCATTAATTAAACAAGAAAATAAGGAATTACCCAGAACATTTTCAGACCTACATTTGCACGCACTCTTACCTTGCTCTACGATTTCTTTAACAATAATTGTTCTCCATAAATTTCTTACAATAGAAGAGCTTCCAAAGCTGTTTCATTTGAGCAGTTTAACAGAAAGTTTTAAGTATCTGTTGTCTTTTAATGTGCCAACTTAAATAGCAGTTTTCGTACATTTTTCATCGCTTTTAGCGGTGCACTTAAGGAACTCCTTTACTTTCTGTTTTGTCTGTAACAATAGGCTATTGAGATGATATCAGTGAACGAGACTAGAATCAATGTTATATTCTGACATTTTTCATGGAATGATAATATTTTTGGGATAACTAGAAAATACTGTAAGTAATTAAAACTGAAATCCTGCAAAGTTTGACACCCGATTATAAATATTCATAACTTCAATATTTATTAACTTATCTTAAAAATTCAAACATATAACAGTTTGATTGACACAACAGGTGTTTGCCGAATCCAAACTAGTAAATGTTGATAGTTCATTTTTCATTCCGACTTCACTTTTCATTTGAAGGTGAATCTTTTCAGGTATTCAAATGCTACTTCCTTTCATAAAAATAAAAAAGAATATATACGGTTGATTTTACATTGAATCATTTCCCTCTTCTGCATCATGTCGTGTGTCACTTTATTGAAGTGAATGGGGTAATTACACAGCCGTTCCACGTCATAGGCTTTAAAACGGAAGAACGCTGAATGCAGACACGAGATAAGTTATTGCTTAATTAAACTTACGCTGATCTGTGTTGTTGGAGTTTTTTCAGTTTCATGGAACCTTTTCAAAAATAGAATTTCGGGCTCTGTATGTGAATCTGGGTTCTGTTTCTGTGAAGGAAGAAAACACTAAAGCCTGCCAACTTGCTTCTGTTTATCTGTGGACATGATAGTAGATTGTAGGTTCATTTTATTATTCTGTAAAATTAGAACAAGTCAGTAATAACAATTTCCTGTGGTCTACTTCCAAACGTTATTGGTCTTGATTTAGTCGGGGCAGACGATGGAGGTTCGAGTCCTGCTCACATGGGTAACTCTTACTGAAGTTTTTGGGAGTGTTCTTCAATCCCACAAAACAAACGCTACCTTGAATACAGCCACAGACTCTTCTTTCTTCATATCTCTGTCCAAAAGATGACATCCTTCAGACTTCAGGCAGACATATGCTCATATAGTAATTTCCCCCGTATCTGCAGGTGAAATATTCCCAGACCTATCAGGAATACCTGAAACCGTAAACCCTATATTAGGGGTTTTCGGTATTGAGATGTTCATACAGACTATTGGTATGTTTTAGATACCGACATTATGGATATTCCGAAATAACGAAAATACCAAACAGAGAAATACCGAAAAACGAGATACCGAAATATCGATATACCGAAACACTGAATATACTGATATACCGAACAGTAGTAATAAACTGAAAGATATCGGAGTATTGAAATACCGAATTCTCCTGAAATTCTGATAAAATGGATACTAAAATATAGAGGAAGTAGCATGGCAGAGGTGAAAACAGGTGTTTTGGTGATCCGGTCTAAAACTTGACCTGATTGACCCGGGCTGAGCACTTAATGCACTCCAGTTTCGCATTTTTCGTGTTCTAAGGATAACTCCGGTCCTGGTCGTCTCCTGAAAGAAACCATTCAAACGCAAGGAAATAATTAAATGCTCTACTTTGTCCTCCTGGTGACAAGACCGGAATCGGGTTACTGGATTAGGTGGATCCCCAAGCATAGGTACGGTCCAAAACCTGACCCGTTACAGTTCTGTACTGTGCTATAAGCAAAATCATTCTAGTGTTGATTGGAGTGCCAAAATATGATGTCAAACAACTTTCTGAACACTTAGGACCGATTGCAAAGGCGAAGTTTATACTCAGTAATGCTTAGACTGAAACATCAACTTGGAATGCACCAGTTTAGCCCGAAACCATGGTCTAACCTACGTCTACGTCTTTGGAGTCGGGGGTTAGTGTTGATTTATGAGCATTGAATTTGAATTTATTTTAAGGCCTTTAGGCAACTTTAACTCAGGCCAGATGGATAAAGATGGGAGAGTTGATGGAATGAAGAAAGTAGTAGGAAATGTGACAATCTCGAGGGAACCCACACACATGGGATTTCTCCACAACAAAGCTACATAGTACGAACTGGGATCAAACCGTGGACCCCATGCATCAGGAGTGAGCGCTCTACCTCTGAGCCACTACGGTAGATAAGCAGTGAGATAGATTAAGTGGTGTGTTTCATTCAGCTCTTGCGGCGCCATGATACAATTTCCAAAGCCTCGGATATCTGGGGCATGGACATATCATCGTAGTCTTGCTTAATTCGTACGTATTTGGGAGGATTTTTTCGGCTACCAAACGATAAGACCTATTTTGATTTCTTTTACACTTCATTTTGGAGTGTTGTGAGGGTATGATGGAAAGCAGTATCATAAAAAGAGAGAAGAAATTGCTGAGTTATACATGACTTGCAAGAGTAGTGCTTCTGAAACCATCCACACAGCACATTCACGTTAAATAAACGTATATTCAACTTTTTCTTAAATGTTTAATAAATGTAGAATTTTTGCTGAATTTACGTTGATTCCACGTTTATACAATTATCGGATTAATATTCTAAGAAATGTTGATTCAACGTTGAATCTGACGTTTAATAAACGTTTTAAAGGCGTTTAATTAAATCTTTTCCGCAACTTATTTTTGGCATTGACGTTGATTCAACGTTTTGTAACGTTGAGTAAACGTCTATTCAACGTTTAATCAACGTTCACAACGTTTATTCAACGTTTAGAGACAGTAAAATTCAACCTTCAGGAAAAATTTAGTACCTTTCCAAAAAATCCCTACTTAAAACGAATATTTGAATCTGTGAAGATTAACAGAATAATATAAGTTTCCTAGACCGAAGCCTAGCACTTTAATGTTCAGTACGATCAATTTTAGGGTTGATTCCAGGAAAAAATAACTTTGATTATAGGATTTTAACCTGGAATCAATCCTAAAATTGTAATTTCAATTAAAGCATATCGTATTGAACATTGAAATACTAGGATTCGGTCTGGGAAACTTACATTATTCTGTTAATCTACACAGATTTAAATATTCGTTATAAGTAGGGATTTTGGGGGAAATGTACGAAATCTGTCCTGAAAGTTAAATTTTACCTCTGCTCAAACGTGGCAATCCAACCATTCGGGTTTGATTCCCGGTGGGAGAAGTTGAAACAATTTTACCTAGGCCGTAAGTCCCAGAGGTCGACTCGTCTCTGAAAATGATATTATATAACACCTAACGAAGCTTAAGCATAAAACTATCACTGAAAATTGTTTCTGTAGATTAGAAAAACTCACAAACATTCAACGTTGAATCAACGTTGTGCTTTCCACCATTTTAGAAGGTTTAAGAGCACAATTTAATTCAACGTTTAATACTGGTAATTCTTTAAACGTTTATTGAATTGCGTTGATAGAATATATAATTCAACATCACCAATTATAACGTTGTCAAAATTCAGCGTTTTCAACGTTTGTAAAACGTGAATTCAACATTGTGTGCTGTGTGGGAAGTCATATAATGTTCACTAATACATAAATTGGAGCGACAAAAGGAAAATATATCGACAAAACCTTCTTGTCTGTTCAAACTCCATCTTTTCCCTTAACCAATCGTGACTACCCTTTCCCCTGTGACGTGGTGATTAGTCACTACGCAATAAACTTTTTAATATATATATATTAAAAAGTTTCAAAATCTCGAGTGATCATAGGATGGTGAGATGTAAGCTGAAGCTAAATACTAGACTAGAGAGAAAGAAGCTTATCAGAGGAAAACCGTCAGTTTTAGATCTGGAAAATCTTGGAAAACACAGACATTCGAGATAGAACTAAGCAACAGATTCAGCGCCTTGGAAGAGTTAGAGGATGAAGAAGACATCGATAGCAGAAATAAAATACTGACTGAGATAATAAGAGAAACAGCCAAGGAGATAGCAGGTACCAGAAATAAAAAAAGAGAGCAAAATCTCAGAAGAAACTAAACTCTTGATGAAGAAAAGAAGGAAAATGAAAAAAGAGGAAAATTGCATAAAGAGGATTGAGTACATAGAACTAAATAAAACCGTAAGAAAGAAAATAAGAGAGGATGTACGAAGATATAACGAAAATCTTGTTAGAAATACAATCGAGGAAAACAAGAGCCTGAAGAAAGCCAAACAGCAGCTCATGATAGGGAAAAAAAATAATTGCGGTTAGGAGACCAGACGGGACCGTAACACGAAATAAGGAAGAAATTATAAACATATTTGAATATTTCTACACAGAATTGTACTACTCCGAGGAAGAGCTAGGAAATGAAGACTTAGAAGAAAATGATGTAGAAGTCCCAGACGTAATGAAAGAAGAAGTGAATAAAGTACTTCGAGGGATGAAGAACGGAAAATCACCAGGAGAAGATGGACTCACAGCAGAGATGTGTAAATGGGGAGGTGAAAAAATGAAAGAGGAACTTGCTAAATTATTCTCGATGTGCCTGAGGACGAGAGAAATACCCTCAAGTTGGAAGAATGCCGTTATCATTTTGTTGTACAAGAAAGGGGACACAGAACGCGTCGAAAACTACAGACCAATTAGTTTACTGTCAGTCCTATACAAAATGTTCAACAAAGTTATTTTGAATCGTATTGAACGAGACTTAGATTTTAACCAGGGAAGGGAACAAGCCGGATTTCGTCGTGGATTTAGCACAATCGACCACATACAAACATTGAATGAAGTTATGGAAAGGACTAATGAATATGAACTTCCACTATGTTTGGGATTCATAGATTTTGAAAAGGCTTTCGATTCGGTCTCCTTGTCAGCAGTACTTAAATCACTTGAACATCAAGGCATCGAAAGTGCATAGAACAAGCTACTGCGAAACATTTACTCGACTGCCACTTCTGTCATTAGACTACGTCAAGAGAGTTAAAAATTTAAAGTGGGAAAAGATGTAAGGCAAGGAGATTCAATTTCTCCAAAAATATTTTGTGCGGTCGTGGAGAGAGTGTTCCAGAATTTAAACTGGGATGAAGTTGGAATTAAAATTAATGGCGAATATCTTCATCACCTACGGTTCGCTGATGATATAGTCCTGATTGCATCAAGTGCAGAAGAACTACAAACCAGAATGGAAGAACTGAGTAACGAGAGTTCGAAATTAGGCCTTAAAATGAACTTAAGTAAAACAAAAGTAATGTACAACCAACATGCTGCAAAGAAGGAAGTGAAGATTAACGGAGAG
>JAGDQP010068534.1:0-11009 GCA_022664845.1 Lepisma saccharinum
TTATAGTTCGCTAGATCCGAAACTAGCTGTATACATTGGAGTGCTGCTAACAGACTCATTTGTCTGCGTCACTCGAAGAACTACCGTTCTTCATGATTCCAAAACTGTGCAATGAGTGCGCAAGGGGTTCCCTAAAGCAAATAGGGGATTCTCAGAAAATCTACGAAGTTAGGTCGAAATAAGCACGAATACGGCTCCCTACAGCAAATAACAATAATTCGTTTGCGGCAAGTCGATATCTCAACCGCATTTCCTTTGCGGAACGATGCGTTTTTAAACACGTAGTTGCAAAGCAAACAGGAGTAAATTACATACATTTCAACCAACGTTTGCGGTATTTTTATCAGTAAAAGAGACCGTCATTGCTCGGTTAGGTGACAGTGATTACGTTTAACATCTTTACTCATACTGGAAGCCGTCTTCTTTGTGCTTATTTCGACCACGTTTACTCCAGAAAATGCCTGAAAATGCCTTACTTCCTTTGGGTATTCCCTTGCGCACCCACTCCACAATTATGGAATATGCATTTTGGAATAGAGCAGGTTTGAAATCTTTGATGTGGACCTTGCCACCTCAGTTCCTCTGTTCATGATATTGGAAATATATTTCATTTTCCCGCATTTTGAGCAACCTACAGCGCTGAAATTAAGCATTTGTGCACCCTTTAATGGTCCATACTTTCTTTTTTATTTTGATATCAGGAATGTCGTGAGATAGGTTTGTCGGTGTTATTTTGCAACACCCTACACAGAGAAAATCAAATATTTAAACCTAAAAGTTTCACCAAAACGGGAGGAGAATCCACGGCCTTTCCCTCTGAGTGCGCTACTGTAACCCTCAAATTATTTTATTATACAGCAGCTAACTTTGCAACGAAAACAAAATCCGTTTCTTTTTAGCAGTTTTGCTTCTCCTGTAAAACAAGATACAAGTGGTGTAAGGAAAAGGATGACAGAAATGTAAACAAGTCCATGTTAACTTGAACCCGTATCAAGGAAAACGCATTCTCACACAAGCGCGCATGCGCACTTACCCACAGTTCGAAGGACCACCCTTTTACCTTATCTGAGAAAGAAAGAACCCTGTGCTCTTCTTATGACAACAAGGAAAATAAAAGCTAAAAAAACCTTCTCCTTGTATTCAGCGGTTTAATTTAGGTATCTGCATTTAAATGTCTTAGGAAATGCCACAGGTGAAACAACTTGTCATAATTATTCATGAATGCAAATTTGTCTGACAGGTACTTTTTTAAAAACTTTTAAGAAAAGTTGTAAAAAAAAGTTTCTTTTCTCCTTTCTGACATTATTAATATAAAGTGATTTTTGCATATTTCTTTTCCTTCTTTTCTGGAAAACTGTTTTGCATTCTTAATTGCGCTTCCAAGTTAAAATCGCAAGTAACCTGTTTTTTTTCCTTCTTGTTGTCTGCAGATTTTTTTTTTTCATCTTGGAGAAACTTACGTTTAAGATTAAGATGATGTTCGTAGGAATAAATATGATGACATCTAGAAGTAATGAGATGTATATTTATAGCCGAAAATATATTTCCTTGCTAGCAATTATATTATGAGTTTGATATGTTAGATTTTTTTTACAAGGTGTTTATCTAGTTTGTCTTTGGCTACGATACACAAAAGTTAATTAATACTTTGGAAATCTGTACATAATGTGTGCGTGATCATCACGCAAAAAAAGCTTGACAGATTGAAATGATTTATCGCACATGATCAGACACTGGACCGGACTGGGAAGTTATCATATCACTTTGATTATTAAGATAAACGATCATCTAATTGTCCATTGAATTCCAAAGGCGGTGGTAACAATAGTGAACAATTAAAAGACAAAGCACTAGGCAACCCACACTACAATGATGTTCGACTGATTGACTACCTCCAAGTGGTCAAATTGGTATGAGTATTAATTCCTTAACAACGACTAGTTAAGTTTTTTGATTCGATATCCCGCATGTCGTGGTGAGGGGGCGAGAAAAATCTGGAGCCCACTCCAACGGGCGTTAAATACAGCTAGTTCTTTTGTAAATTTTGATTTTGTTTCTAGTTTTGAACTTTGTTCGCTCATTAGGCGTAAGGAATTCTGAATTCTGAGGGATGACGTTGCTTGGACAGTTTTAATCCGTGTTATTAACGCCGTGTCAATACCACCAAGTTGTGTTATCATATCAAACGCGCTGCGATAAAAGTCAGATTTCATGTGATTGAGTTTCATGCAACCGTGAGTGTCATTCCATCCACGTGTACGAACGACAAAATAATAATTAGAAAAATATTTGACCAATGTTTCTTATTTCAAATAAATGAGAAACCTGCTATATAATTAATATTATCTTTAAAATAAAAACAACCTAACAAAAAATATTATTCTTAGGGTGACTTCTAGCCTATTCAGGCTACTTTCGTCCTTCGAAATATTAATTGCGTTTGAAATTTTAATGAGTAGGATATTTCTAAGAACAGGACTTGAATAATGTGTACTAAATTTTAAATAAAAATAGTGAAACAGCCCTAAGTGAAATATATTTTTTGTTTGAATTTGGTATTACTTATATGGCGAGTTTTAAGCAGAAATATCTAAAGTAGGATTTGGTTTAATCATTCTATATGATTAGGTGTAAATGGCTGTGCACATGTGCTACCACCAAACCAGCAGGGAATATCCTATTGGGATGATCAATATTCCATTAGAACAGTTGCCACGAGACCTTCTCAACGACAACCCAACCACCTTTCTAAGCATAGTAGTTCCTAAGTTATAGACTTCCACTATCTCTGGTATCGCCCCTGCAATGCGTATGATCTGCACGGGTCTGAACTAGTCTCGCCAACACCTTTCAAACGACACCTCAACCACCTTCCTAGTCTTAGTATTTCCTGAGTTGAAAGTGGTCGACGGACAGACGGTCAGGAAAGTCTTCAGAGCGTTCCCACAATGATCCTCCAACTTAGAGTGTCCTCTGAAAATAATATAATATCTGGTAACCTTGCGGAATGGGTATCTCGTTTCCGCATTCATTAGGAACTTTTATTGTTGTTATCAGTAGCTTGTTAACGGGAAGTTATATCGTATTAACTTAGGCATCTAGATCCAACGATTTAATAACCTTTGGAGGAACTAATCTCTGGTGGTAAAATATGGTCTAGTCAAAGTGGTTCTCCCCGTCTAAGAAGAAGGACTCCTTTTTTTTGTCTTTGCCAATTACTAATGATATCTTGTGGAATGTTGATACTGAGTGTGGTCAGGATTTGAACTGAATGGAAAGTTTCCAATAGAACGGTTTTGTAGCGAAGAGAGAGAGAGAGAGAGAGAAAACGAAAATTATATTCCACAACCAGCATAATTGGAGGAAATATATATATTAAATGCACATATAAATCGTACCCGTACGTACAAAGTACGAACAGCGTTTAATTTTTTTTGGGTAGCAATCCAAGCTTAATTAACGTGATGAATCGTGTCTTAAAATCAATACGGGTAATTAAAGTGGTTTTACAGAAACATATGTGGCACTAGCTCAACTGCAAAACCGGAAACCACACATGCTACCAAGCTTTTGATCATTATTTTGAATGCATACGTTCGTATTTTAATTCATCCCTGCAGCGAAGTTTGAAATCATTTTCTATTACAAGTCTTTTTCCTTTATACAAATAGAGTTGGGTTCTGCGGTTATTATTAAAATGTGGATTGGCCGCAAGTTCATACCAATATTATATAGTCGCCATTTCTGTCTTCTTATCGAGTAATTGAGGATTAGAAGACCTTTATGTGTGCATCTGAAAATAACATGTGATACTTCAGAAAGTAGACATACAGTATTACCAATCTCGAAGAACTTGTTATGTGTAATGTAAAGAAAATATTTATCAATCTCAGTAAGAGAAAAAGAACAGACATGTGTTTCTTGGTTCATTTTTCTCATTAAAGTTTCATGTATCATCATCGTCATCAAAACATTTCTCATCAAAGTTCTGTTGCTCACGACAGGTCCTCGGTTAGCAAGTTTAACCTTCTTTATTTTTCATGATATTGCGGATTCCTTTTTCTCTTAGCGATAGCTTTCTCTATTGCCTCTTCCCCACAAAAAAACGTCCTTTTCTTCGTATTGTTCCGCTGTGTATTCACTGCCAGACTATCACCCAGGCAGAAACAAATTGACAAGAACTGACTAATAAAATCCCTTTTCTTGTGTATCTATCCCCGCCTTATACAAAAAACCGGATTAAGGGAGATCTAAACAGACTACAGCCCAGGACCCACTAATTCAGAGGCCCCACCAAATGGTAAATCAGTTTCCCTTACGACTATAAAGGATGGGTAAAATGAACCCCAACAGCGTCAATAGGTCAGGGCGGTAGTCAATAGACCAGGTCCATGAAATAACTTAATCCAGCACTTCTCAAATACCTTATTTTAATACCCTATCATTTTCGCTTTCGGGGAGGCACAGAAGTTGATAAAATCATTCCAAAGTCTAAATCTGGAACATTCACATGTTAACGTTTACTTAGCGTTTTGGATGTAATTTGAAAATATTTTAGGATCTTTATAGCTGTTCATGGAAACACATTTGTTAAGATTTTCCCCTTCATTTCTTGGTCGGACACAGTGAATAAAATATTTTCAGTACCTAGATATGTTCAAAAACGATCGTCTGTAGCTCCTTACTTTTTACAGTTTTTAAAAAATGAATGTAATGTCATTGGGTTGAGAGAGTGAAGTTCTCTAGAATCGCCTCGAATGTTGCATTTGACATTTAACAATTCCGAAGTGACGATAGCTAAATTTTGTATAGTGAACACACCTGAGCATCTGTGTTTCTACCAGATCCCTCTTGCAGATTCTGTTCTGCACCTTTAACATTTTTACGGTCAAAACTCCAAAGAAACCGTGCAAAACTCCACGTACACCCTGAAAATTTTGATTTTACGCCCCAGTAAACAGAAAATCCTGACGGAATCCCTGAGTAAATATTTGTTTTGCCACAGAAATCTGAGATGGGTTGGGTGTACATTGAATATTAGAAATCAAGTGATCGGTAAGATCCTTGAATTTGTTTTTCAATTTTCAGTTCGTGTGATCTTCGCACATGCGCAGAAAGTGAAAAACAATTTCTTATCATAACCAAATATGATCACGAATCTGCCTATTTGATCCCGCATTTGAGCAAAAATTGATATATTCTCAGTGAATGAGAATTGCAGTTTCTAATTCATAAACGGTAACATTGATTTAAACATGACGTAACTCGTGGGAGTGGCTTTGTTTATGTTTTCAGACTTCGGGATATGCATTTCTGACCATCTATATTGTTTTCATGTAATGCCTTATCACTAAATGTTTAGCCCAGTCAATAAGACGTTGGACTTCTACCTGAACAACCCGTATTCAAATCTCACTTCAGCCTTTTGTTTCTTTTGCTCCCAGGATTTGTGAAAACTGAATGGTGACTATTTGTTTTCCATGAGAACAGTAGAAAATTCCTGGAAATTTCCAGGATTGATTTTCGTATTCATTATTATTCTTGACAAGTCTCTCGGATTAATTCATTCAGTTAGTCACTATTTTCAAAGTGTAACCGGATGCTCAACAGTTGATAACAGGAAATAGGAGAATCGTGACTCAGATAAACCAAGTTAAACCAAATTTTATAGGTTTTAAACATTGATCTGAAATGCAATCCTCATAATATCCCAATGAATCGTCGTACAAAATTTACACTGTTCACTACTTGTCTCATTTTCTGAGATTTCGAGTTTAACCTGAACTTTATTTATGACCTTCAGACTTCTAAGGATCAGGCCGTGATTGCGGAGGTTAAACGATGCGAGAAGGTGTCAAACAGATCGCAAGTTGAAGGTACCACATTGACATTTGCCTGCTCAGTCAGGATGGTCGACAGTTTGGATTGAACCATGATCTCCCCAATTCTAAGCCAACGCTCTACTACTGAACTACGGTTGCACGGTCTTGTTTAATTAAATAACAGGGTTTATTAATAAATATATTATTTCTGATCGGTGTCGAATGAGGTAGAAGAACTTAGAATTTCCACGAACACAAAGATGACAGTGCCATTTATTTGCGGCACAAGTGGTCGAAAGCGGCCATGGCAGATTGTGATGTACCTAATGTTTAGTATAGAGCGATCAATTGTAATAAAGACAGCTAACTGTGGTAATCGGGTGGTCTGAGACGTCTAACCGTTAAAAACTAACAGCTATTGGCATCGTGACGGGCCGAAGTCTATAGTTACTAAAATGACCAAAAAAAGTTTACCAAGTTTATTTTGTGAGAAGTACAGTGTTACCTACACTAAAGTTCCAAAAGCCATGGAACACCTACCTATTAACGCGTGAGACCTCCTCGAGCACGGAGAAGTGCAGGAACGTGACGTGGACAAGTCGCTAGTAGTCTGCTGGAGGGATGTGCAACCATGCAGTCTCAATTGCCATTCACAATTCGATGGTTGTTGCAGATTGAGGATCCCGGGCACGAATATCCTGTTCTTCGATGATATCTTAGGTGTGTTTGATAGGGTTCATGTCCGGAAATCTAGGGGGAGGGGCAAATCAAGCGTTGGACGTTGCCAGAATATTCTTCAAAGCAGTCGTATACCATTGCAGGGCGATGATATGGCACACTGTCATCGTAGAAAATCCCATTGTTGGCAGAGTACATGAAGTCCATAAAGGGCTGGAGATGGTCGCAAATCAGCTAAACATAGTGCTGATCGGTCAATGTTCGGTTCAAGCTGACCAGAGGATCGAAACCATGCCAGCTAAACACGCCCCAGACCATGACGGAGTCATCATAAGCTTCCTTTCACAGTGCCTTCTTGACAACTTCGGTCCATGGCCTTATGGGTTCTGAACCTTCCATCAGACCCTACAATGTACGCGTACCAATTGTTTGCGTGATTCATGTGACCACGCTGCACGTTGACAGTTCTCTAAGGCTCAGTCCACGAGTTCCCGAGCCCATGTGGGTTGCCGCCGTCGATGGCCAGTGATTAGTAGCGTCACACGTGTCGGTCTTCGGCTGTGATACCCCATGAAGACCAAATCGCGCTCCACCGACCTCTGAGACGCGTTCCTGGAACATCCGGCATTGATTTTTGTTGTCAGATAACGCACTGCTGCTTGTCTGTTTTCCCGGACGAGTTTGCCTAGACTTTGCCGGTTGCGGTCATTCAGAACCCGTGGGCGGTCACTGCGGTGTTCCTGATGGGTAGTAATGCCTCCAATGCGGTACCCATGGTCCACCCTTGGCAGTGTGAAGTGAGTAAAAGTTCAATGTCCGGACGACTTCCGAAAATTGCATGCCCCATTCGTCTAGCACCAACTATCATCTCGCGATCAAACTTCGTTAATTCCCGTCGGGTTGCCATCACCACAATACACGTTTCATTGCAATCACAAAAGTCTAGCTGACCACATTGCAACTTCTTCGCACCATCCGACCGGTTTGCCACGATATTACCGCGCTGTCTACTAGTTCCTCCCGCTATCCCATGTCTTTTGGCACTTCAGTGTATTTATAGAAACGTAAATGTGGTGATAGCGTACTGGAAATGCATAACGTAAATTAACGTTATCCGTCTTTCAGGTAATCAATACTTATATGTACACCTGATTAATTTTCTAATAGTTGTAAGATTCAAAGCAGGTTGCAGTCTCCAATAGAGATAAACCAATTAACTAATTAATTGGTAGAATGTGTTCTCATTCTTGGTGTTATAGAAAGTTTATGAGCTAATGCATAATTGGTAAACTGTACAAATTCGAAGCTATCATCTATACTTTCCGTTGTAACGTACGCTGCAAAAGTAAAACCATCTCTTTCAGGAACATATTTTTCTAGAATTAGAACATATAACATATATTCTTCACAAGACTGCACACACACTATTTCTTTTTTATATATACTCTTTTTCTATACGGTTGAGTCTCCCATTATCCTGTTTTTGAAACTGTGCCAACTCACAAAGCGTTGGATCTATTGATTAGTATGTCGAGAGGGTATTCACAGTACTAAGAATATTCACAACAGGCAGGGAAACGAGTTATGATATGATAGCATAAACGCCACAATTTTACGTGCAAAATGTCGTTTATTTTAATTTATGTAGTGGATAAATGTTTTTAATGGAAAAATTCGTTGAAAGTATCAGAGATATAAAAACTAAAAATTACCACATAACTAGACTATGTGTACCCACAGAGGGGATGGCACAGAGAAAGAAAGAAAGAGAGAGAGAGAGAGAGAGAGAGAGAGACTAATGCTGGGATAGATGGTCCAACTTGCTGAAAGAAGACAGTGATAAAGCAACGTCAAGAAATTGCAACACTGTAACGTTATATCTTTTAGAGTTCTATTAAACGTCAGAAAAACATGGTCTCCAAAAATGTTAATGAATACTATATGATCAAATGTTATTCGGACATCCACCTGAAAATGAAGTAAACGTTTGGGCCACTCCCATCGGGAACACTGGCTGTCAGTACGTCCCTAGTCTTGATGGCAGCCTGTATTCTCAAGGGATACTTTCAATCAGGTGGTAGAAGGTATCATGCAGGATGACAGCCCATTCCTTACAGAGCGCCGAAGTAAGAAGGTATATTGATGTGGGTCGGAGTGGTCTAGCACGAATTCGGTGTTCCGAAACATCCCAGTGATGTTCTATCGGCTTGAAATCAGTACTCTGCGCAGGCCAATCGATTAATGGGACGTTATTGTCCTTAAATCACTCTCCCACAATCTCTGCAGTATGGACGGGTACTCGGTTGTGTTTCATTTCAACTCATTTCAATAGTCATTTCCAAACTCGCCTTTGATGGTAGGCAGCAGAAATGCTTAATATGTCAACGTAACCTTGAGCCGTGACATTGCCATGAAAGCAACAATGGGGCCAAGTCTCCCAGAAGAAACATAACTACACTGTAACCCCACCATCACCGAATTTCACAGTTGGCACTGTACAGACTGGTAGATGTCGTTAACCAGGCATTCGCCGCACCTACACCATACCATCAGATCGCTACATTGTATACCTTGATTCATTACTCCAGTTAACAATTTTCCACTATTATGTGGTCCAGTTTCGACGCCCCTTACACCACACTGGCAACCTTTTGCCCTTTGTCTGTGTGATGTGTGGCTTATGGGCTGCTGTCCGGCCATGGAAACCAAGGTCCCGCATCTCTTGCCGAAAAGTTATGGCGCTTGGAGTAGATTTTGGTGCAGTTAGGAATTCCTGTGTGATGGTGGAGATGGATGATTGACGATTACGCTGTACGACCCTCTTTAACACTCGATGGTCTCTGGAGGTCGACCTACACGCTGTTTGAATGTACACGTCCCTTTTACGTTTCCACTTCACTACAACATCGGAAATAGAAGATATAGAGATGTTCAGGAGGGTAAACATCTCTCGCACAGACTTCTTACACAAGTAGCACCCAATCACCTGACCACATTGAAAGTCTGTGAGTTCCTCAGACCGCCACTTTCTGCTATCTCGCGCTGTCTGTTGTCTACTGAAATCGCTGGCCATGTATTCCAAGAGGTAGATGGTAGTACTGTATCGCCCTCTAGGATAAACACACGTTTCGCGTGGTGTCCGGATACATCTGATTGTATGGTGTATGTAGTAGGTTTATTAAAATTTGTGAGCGATTACATGAGGGTATTTATCTCTCATTCCTATAGGATAGTTGACTAATACTTGTTCCACATAAGTTGGTCTACAAATGTAACAAAACTACATACGGTAAAATATCAACATTATATTCAGATATCTTTAATAAATTGTGTAAAATATGTAGAAAATGATATAATAAATGCATGTAATTATATTGAGAATCTAAATTGAGAATCAAATGGCCTCTGAATTCGTGAAACAATACTTATTTTCCAGCTTCTATTTATTAAAATTTATCAGTTGACTCTTCCTTGGCAATTGCGAAACATGTCACCATGGTTTATACAATTCTCGTGGTACCAATACATTTGCATTGAATACACTGCTCCAACTACATGTTTGTTTCAAACATACCTTTCTTTGCATGATGTAATAATTCGTTACGAACTACACATAGTTGACCTATACATTCCATATCCTTACTTCTCCTTATTGTATGGTTTGATATCATATCCTAAAGTGTGGTTTGGTAAAACACATCATCGTATTTACTACTAGTAATAAGTAGTAGTATATTTGTTTAACAAACAAGAGCTAGAAAGATACTGATAAAATTGCTAATTCATTCGCGCTTTATTTTTAAGTTTTCAATAAATCAAGTGAGATTAACAGCGACTTACCAGAAGCATTTGATAACCTGAATAAACTTCCAATTTCTTGAATAATAATAGATTAAAGGCAATGTAAAGCCAAGATGTACGACAAGAGATGACAGCACTATCTCCGTATATGTATAATGTATTTTTCTCGTTGCACGAAATTTCAATGCTGCTCCTACAAATTTAAGCCGGGAGAGTTCAAACTTTCAGAGAAGATAGTTCATAACCAATTCAAGATTCCTATCCGTGGCGATTTTTTTATTTTCTTTCTTTTTCATTGTTGAAAGACCTTCATTTTTATAGGTTTGGATATCCATGACAACAATGAAGTGATTTCAATAATGAACAAGAAAGAACATAAAATAATCGGCGGATAGAACTCTTGACTACGATATTTTAATCTATTTGGAATCAACGTATTCTAAATAATGCCAGACCAACAATCTCAGAGTATCATCATAGTTTTCTAAAAGACAAATTAACACAACAAATCTAAATATTATTATAATTTGATTGCCCATATACTTGATCCAAGTGTACGTAATTCACACTGATTTTATTGAAGCCTTCGATCCAGTAAATCACAGAAAATGATTAGAAAAATTTCCTTATTTTAATTTTAGGACAACCCGTTATTAAACTTCTTTTTTCCTATTCACAGAATTATAAGCAGTAAGTTGTATAGAAAAT
>JAGDQP010068535.1:0-11009 GCA_022664845.1 Lepisma saccharinum
TAGTACACTTCTCTGCTCTCACACGTGGTGAAAATGACGAGGACGAACACGAAAGGTTAGTCTTGAAAGAACTTGTTATTATCAATCCTGACTTGGATTGTTCACAAAGTTGGATCTTTAAACCTCCTTCCCCCTACTCCCACTTGACAACAGCCTTGCGATTACATAACGATTACCTGTCTCAGCATCTCTACGGTCTCCACTGGAACGATGGTGATACCCCCTACAGTGAAGTTAAAAGTGTGATTACGAAATATACTCAGCACAGTAGTGTAGTGTACACTTTCGGGAAAACAAGACATTTTTTTCTCGAATCTATCCTTGGTAAAAGTGTAATCAACCTAGAAGAAGAATTAAAGTGTCCTCACTTTTCTCAACTGGCATATCCCTCAAGACCGTGTGTTCATTATTTGCATCGATTCTCCTATTTCCGATGTCCAGTGAAAGAAGGATGGACTTATGCAAATTATATTAAATTTTATGAACTTGGTTTATCAGTGTTAAATCAAAATAAGTGTGTATATATCCCAAGTCCTATAACAAACAATGTGGACGGACCAACTGATGAAAGTGATTTTAAGTGATTGTTTATCTGGAAGTGTACTGACTGGCATTTATGCCATTAATACATTACCTGTTCGTGTACCGTTTCCAGCAGCACTTATTGTTAATTTAAGTTCTTCCACAAGTGGAGGAAGTCATTGGACTGTAATTTACATTAACGAAAATGCAAGGGGATTTTATTTTGATACCTTTGGAAGACCACCACCTAAGCAAACTATAACGTTCTTAAAATGAAATTGTAAATTGTATCAATATAACAAAATTCAAGTTCAAGATAATACATCCACCCTTTGTGGATTATTTTGTATAGACTTTATTTACTTTAGTGTAAGGGGGGTTAATATCATACCTAAATTCAATACTGTTCATTTGAGAAAAAATGATCAAATTGTAGTAAAATATGTGAAACAAATCATAAAACAAAAATATAAACTACGTTGTAAATAGAATTGTATACTAACTACTATTCTTCATCTTAAAGAAAAATAAATATGATGATATAATTTAAACCTTTTCTGTTTTCATTTATCCTGATTTGAAATGAAAAAAAGAATTCATAGAGTATTCATTCTTTATTGTTCAAGAGTAAGTAAGGTGTATTTTATAAAAACAAGTTGCACATGCTTTCTACATTTGCATGCCTGATAAGGTATTTGCAAGAGTTTTTGGTTTCTCATGTTTCATCCAATGTTGGAGTTGCAAACAGTTTCTTAATGCACACGCATTAACCTCGCCAGGGTCATGAAAAGTACACTTTGACAAACCAATGTTTAAATTTAATGTTTTCAGGGCAGGACATTCCTTTTCGCTTACATGATTCACACTTGCCAAGTGAAATAGTTTTTTAATCCACTGTGCTTTTTCAAGCCCTTTACAAAAGAATGTAGCTTCACTTGAACACATCTGAAAAATGATTCTACAAAGATGTGAAACGCTGTATCCATTTGATGTTTTTCACTGTAAATCGTGAAAGTTTTCTGTCAACCATTGCACTTGTTTTTGATAACCTAGTCCTACTTCCGTAATGTCACATGGAAGTTTTACTAAACAGTGGAATAAAAGACTAGCATTACACGCTACAATACAAAATTCTCTCATAATAAACTCATGTTCAGAGATTTTAAATCCTTGCACATCTATAATGTACTGTTCTGAAGACACACTTTCAGACTTTTCTACCCAAAATTGTTCATGAATCACATCGGGTATGAGTTGAGCATTAAATTCATTATTATGAACTAATTCTCTACAAGATTTGAAAAAAGTATTCATGGAAATACTCATGGAATGACCCTGTCGTTTGAAAATTTCATAGTACTCCACAAACGTTTCATGGTGATTCACTTGATTCAACAAATGTTTTGAAAGCACTTTGCCTGTATTCCAGACATATATACAGTTATTATGAAGAATTTTTAACTTGCAGCCACTTAGTTCAGGATGATCTTGCTTGTAAATAGCGTACAGTTCTTTCTCCGTTGAAGGTCTTAAGATCACCCTCCACACACATTTGCGAAAATGTTTTTCAATTTCTTCTCTAGTTACTAGTTCTTTTGGCTTGATATAGCCTAAACACGCATGCCCAGTTTGGTTGTTTTATTCATTAAAACACCCTTCACAGATCGATGCACTTTTAGGATTCCACCGATGCAGGACTAGACGAATACACTTTTCATCCACCCACTTGTTCTTGCATCCACACTTAGCACTTTTCACTACTACTGTTGGCGGTGATGGTTTCACTACTACTGCTGTTGGTCGTTCTAGTAGTGGTGGAGCTATTCCTGCCGGTGCTGTTGCTGCTCTTGATAGTATCGAAGATGATGACGACTGCTTTACACCACGATTTTCATAACACAAACGCTTCTTAGCAGGATATGCCGCTCCCTCCAACACACGCTGCTTTGTCTTTGTATTCTTCTTTGGAGCTAATGATGAATATACTACACTAATATCATCATCATCCTCCGTCTTTCTGTTCGGCACTAAGGAACAATAGACTTCCTGAATATCGTCCTCGTCTTCCTCTTTTACGAATGAAAAGGAAGATAATAATGATGGCGAAGTCTTCACTTTAGACTTTATCATACTATATATTGTACGGTCTTTATCTTCTTCCTGATAACTGCTATCCAGTAACTCCAACGTTCTATCAAACTCCTCCACATCTTCTACTCCCAAGTCAACGGGACGTACTACACCTTGCTGCTGCTTTGCCATGACTGAAGCTCGCGTCTCTTTATAATGATATATACTACACTACTGCCCTCTATATATAATCAAAAACTTTCACCCACGCCATGACGTCAAGTAACAAGTAATATCCTGCATCCTGTCAATGACCTTCTGACGTCAATGATCAAGTACTCGCTTGTACCCACGCCGTGACGTCAAACATCATGTACTATCTTGCCTCCCTGTCATTGACCTCGTGACGTCAGCTAACAAGTCCTATCTTGCCTCCCCGTCAATGTGGCAACATCGAACTCACCATCTGGCAACAACGCAAGTCAATGACCTCTGTCAAGTAAAGTATAACGTCATCATCATCGCTGGTATCTTAGAATTCAGTGTTTCTTGCAGAAACGATTACGTAATACGTTTTTCCAGCCACATTTCACTCATAGCCTTGTTGCTCAATCGTTTCCATCTTAAAATTAAGACTTTCCTGCAGAAACGATTGCGTAATACCTTTTCCCATTTCATTCATAGCCTTGTACAATCACCACTGCTGACGCCACCTCTAGACCATCAACCACTTGCGAAATCACTGGACTACGACGCTCCATGGCGGCCATCTTGGAATTCAGTCTTTTCTACAATTACGATTGCGTAATACCTTTTCCCACCCACATTTCACTCATAGCCTTGTTCAATCACCCCCGCTGACGTCAGCACCCACCTCTACGCCATCAACTACTTGCCAAACCACGCGACTACGTGGCACCATGGCGGCCATCTTGAAATTCAGTCTTTTCTACAATTACGATTGCGTAATACCTTTTCCCACCCACATTTCACTCATAGCCTTATTCAATCATCCCCACTGACGTCAACACCCACCTCTAGGGCACATCCAACCATCAACTACTTGCGAAACCACTCGACTACGAGGCACCATGGCGGCCATCTTGAAATTCAGTCTTTCTTGCACGATATCTACTGAGTGGGATTAAACTTGTTAGACGTTTGTAGCCGTGTTCCTTTATTATTTGTGTCTTATGATATAAAACTGCAACATTAGAATTTAAACCTTACAACATTGTACGCACCACGAACCACGAAAATATATGAAATAAACTTCTCTTAAGATTAAACTTTGAAGATTTGAAAACAAAAAAAAAACAAAAAAAACAAAAAACATGATGGTGTCATCGGTAAGTGTTCTGTCCAATTTCCCGCTAGAACGGCAAATAATTTATCTACATTCTTTCAGTTTGTATCCACACAATCCATTTGTGTAAAAATGATTAATAATCTTCCTGCAACTATGAGATTTTCAAATGAAAAAAAAAAATCTTATCTGGAAGCAGTAGCTTTAAAATAGGGCTACTTACAATGTCAATATTTCATACATTTTCGCAAGCTTAAAAAGTTCAAAATTATTTTAATAGTTTGCTTTTGTATTTCTGGAAGGACTTTAAAATCTCTCGAATACTCCAGATTTTGTATTCTGTTGCTTTTCTGCGTGCGCTGATTTTGAATTCGATTTCGAGGCCACTTCTCCGAAAGAAATTACTGCACTTCTCAATGCGCCGAATATGCTTTATTGTGAGTGAATGAAATCACTACCTACGCACAATTCACCTACCTGTACTTAAAAAAAAAAAATTGAACGTCAAGATCAAGAAAATTTTAATACACAAACATCCCCTACCGATCCACCGTAGCTCTGCGTTGGCGTAGGGTTCGATCTCAGCGACCGATAATCCTGACTGAGGTTCTTCCAAGATTCTTTCTGTCACACTAGGCACATGCCGGGATAGCACTTTCAACATAGACCCTGGTCGGAACCGTTTTCCTTCCCTATCCCGGCTTGAGCCTTAGATACCTAAAGGCCATAAATAAAAAAAAGCAATTCACAAACATCCCTCCCCCTTGCTTTAGCAACTTAATATTATGCAAATATGAAGAGACGTGATACAGGAGGGGACATGGAAGAAAGAGCGCGAGTGGACGGAATCTACGTAGTTAGTTCTACAATAATGTCAAAGTAACAAACTATAACGTAACAATTATACGGATAAAGTGTGACGGAGCGTTCCCTCAGTTCCACCGAATGAGCATCTACGTTATTGTGTAAATTCATTTCCAGCTGAGTAGCGAGTATACGTAGCTAATTTGCATTCAACTAGCGCATATAGAACTACTGAATTATAACCTATGTGAATATATTGATGATTGAGAGAATTTGAAACCACAGAACTGTTATTTGTTAATATTTAATAAATCGCAAAAGTTTTACAAGTACAAACAGGATTAACTATTTATAAGAAGAAAAAAAAAGTTTATGTCAGAATCTTCTTTAGCGTCTTTTACTTTTTTTCTCCATAAACTTATCGCCTATAGTTTAATTTCCACTGCAGTTTCTTCTTTGCACTGAAAACCTTCTACAGTTTTGTAGGTTCACAATCAAAGTATAATTAACCTCAAATTACGACACTGGAGGAACTAGCCAAATGTCACCATATCTTTCAAATATGTATATGAATGAAACGTTCATATTCATATGAATGAAACGTTCTGGTGAGCATGAAAATAAAAGATGAATAATTATTTTCTAACGTTATTTTAAACTTTTAGACGATTTTCCTTGAGATGTGTTGTACACAAATGGTCAATTGTGTACTATAACTGAATGGTCAATTGAATCGGCATCCAAATCCATTGATCTCTTCCACATTAACATTCTGAAATTAAAGAAAAAGAAGTTTATAACATCTATATACTAATGAAATTAACAGATTAATCTACACATACACTAATCTACAGATCTACACACAAATTAGTACGCCTAGGACACGTACTCAAACATATAAAAGGTCTAGCGGTTAATATTTGTCCTACATATTATGCACATTTTTTTTCCCGCATGTGATTTATTTTTTTCAATATGAACGTTACGATGTTCAAGTATACGTTATTATTTGTGTGGAATCTTTTGAATTTTATTTATGGTCGGAAGGGGGAGGGGAAATTATTCTGGAAGGTGTCGGCCGGCGTATCTTGAAGGTGCTATACCGGCATTTGCCTGATTTGTATGAGGAAAAACCCTGGAAAACTCAGTCAGGATGGTCGGCCGCTGGAATCGAACACACGACCTCCAAAATGCTACGCCAACGCTCTACCACTGAGCTACGACGGCTCGGCTTTGTTATTTGCGTTACTTTGTTTCTACTTGAGTGAATGTCCTAGATTACTAGTTAATATTCTTGGTATTATTCCAATGACAGCTAGTTAAATATAACAGAAAATATTTCATATTAAAATTACACGATAGAACAATTCCACGTAATTATTTTTACCTCCTATTCTCAGCGAATTAATATAGTTTTATTTTTTCTATTTTCTAATTTTCTAAAGCTTGATAGTCCAAAAAATAAGCGACCTAACATTTCTATCAACCAGACGTGACCAAATTTCCGCCATGAATTTAAGGACACTTAGTCGCTAAAATCTTTGCACATACTAGGCGCGTTACGCGCGGTTCTGTTGCCCGCGTTTTCGGATATACGCGATGCATGTTCGAAGTCGTTATGTCACCTGCAATGCGCTAATTAAATGGGGAATGAGGGGAAAATTCCCCTGTGAATTAGCATGTGAACGAATGAATAATGCATATTATTAGATTCATTACGCTATTTTTATCAACAACATTTCCCCGACCCCCTGCAAAAAATTCTTAATTCGCACACTACTCTCCTGTTAATAAAACTGCATTAGGTTATATTGCCGTTCATCTTTCGATGATTATTTTAAGACTCGAGTGCTCAGATGGGATCAGCAGAGCTGTAAAACGGTGTGTGAGGAAATCTAGATCCACATGTGCTATACTGTAGTGTATACAGTATTTAAAATCCCAGGAAAAAGGAAAGCAAGTGTGTTTATCGAGGGAAAAAAGCGTGTAGCAGGAAAACTTCGTAATTGCAACTGGTATGTATCTTCAGAAATTGATCCAAGGAAGTAGCCTGATTGGAGCATCATCAGAATCTTCTGATGATCAATAGATGGGACCCAAAAACTATAGAATTTAAGATGTGGAATTGAAATTTCTAAAATACAGCAGTGTATGTACGAACACTTTAGTGTATTTGTTTTCATTTTAAGTTTAATATGAAGGCCTTTAGGCATGTCTGGCTCAGGCTGGATTGCTGATGATGGGATGATTGGTGGAATGAAGAAAGTGGGAGGAAACGGGAGAACTCCAAGAAAACCCACGCACACGGCTTTGGTCCACCACAAATCTCACATGGCACTATCCGCGGTCGAACCGAAGGGTTGGCGGCAATTTTGTCACGGTAGTTTTGTCATTGTATGCAAGGACATAGACAAGTCAACAGTTACAAATGTTGTTTTGACGTAGAACATTAGACAGAAGAAATTAACAGCTGTAAAAAAAATCATAGTTACAATACTTCTTATGAAAAAAATAATAAAGACGTATTGAAATTAAAAAAATATTAACAGCGAGATGCTGTATTCACAACCTCTCAGCGTGGAAACAAAAAACAGTAGAGGAACGTAATAGAAGTTCAGTCAAACATAAAATGCATGAACAAAATACTCTCGTTATGGGGTTGTATATTATGTTTGACATTCTGGAGTTCAAGAGTACAAATTATTATTGCCAAACAATTATCTGAAGCGAAATGTGGTGAGAAGAACGGCGTGTGTCTAGAATTCACAGACAGGAAAATACGACAACAAAACATAGTTGCACGTCTTGCAATTAAGATCAGAAGAAAACACTGAACTGCTGAACAAGACTATACCATTCGTATTTTTTTTTTTCGAAAAGTATAGTCTTGTTCAGCAGTTTAGTGTTTTATTCAGGAAAATACGAGTAACGCATATTCTGCTTGATATTTTAGAAACACAGTAATTCGTTACTACACTATAATTCCTATAATCAAATTTATAAATCTTTCCTCCTTTAGATATCAATATTTCATTTCCAGGGGTGACAAGAGTAGCTTATGTTGCTCTCAAAACTGGAAACTTCTGAAATATCTTGGTTATATATTCTGCATTTCACGAGTTTTTAATTCTGTTATTTTAGATCCTGGTCAGAACAGTACGTGTTCGATGTGTTGTGTGTGTGGGGGGGGGGAGGGAAGATCTTCCCTCTCTGTAAATATGTTTCCTGTTTCTTTTTCCAAAATAACCCAGAAGCTTGGGATACAAAGCGGACGTAAAATCCGGCATTCCACGAACCGAATACCCCCCCCCCTTCTGGAACTTGCACAAATCGGACATGGGTCAGAAGTATATATTGTTGCAGTGCCTCACTATACAACTTCGGTTCTGAAGTAGGAATTTTTCAAATGTTTTCTTCATTGTTACGAATTCTTAGTTATTTTTCTGTTGAGAATTTTCATTCTATGTTTTCATTAAAATAAGGCTTACTTTTCATGAAGAGACTCTGTTAATGTCTCACTGTTTGCGTCCAGGTAGGAACAATGGAACAATCCCGAAATACAGCATTTCCTTATTTTTATTAACTATATTAATAACAGACTTCCTTGCCATCATAGTAATAGGGGGCTACAGAAACTTAAAGGGGCGGAAGGGCACGAGAGTTCGTATTTATACAAAGCACATTTTTATTTGCACACAAGATGATAATAGGAGAGCAAAATTCTTTTAAGGGGGAGGATGATAGTCTTTCCTGAGACTATCCTCAGCAACGGGCTCAACTATGTCTGCATACAGTGATAAAATCACCTGTCAATTCTATCTTGTGACAAAATTATCAATTTGCTTATATTTAGGTGACAAAATTACACCTATTAACTACTATTTTGGTGACAGAATTATCTAAGTTCGAACCGAGTACCGCAATAAGAGTACTTGCTGATAGACTTGAGCATTGAAAATGAAATGTTAATCATATTTTTTTCTTTGCTTTTTTACACTGCTCCTGACGAATGGAAAGGCCTGGTACTTATTTAACGTAAATTTATAGGTCAGAGCGGTTGCTCTGGACTGAGTCCGTCACAAGTCTCATAAATAAAGATAAAATGAATTTTATGGGCGGTAACAGCACTATGGCTTACGCCCGTCCCGAGTCACAAGTCTCAGTGTTGACGTCCGACGACAACAACTCCGCAGGGGATAGGAAAGATGAAGGTAGAAGGACTTGTCTACGTACCATATCAGCAGAGGCGGCGTTTGGGGGGGGGCAACTGGGGAAACCGCCCCAGGCCCCGCGTTGATATTTTTCTTACTCAATTATATAGAAGTTGATTTGTAAAATAAGTTTACAAATAAACTAGTTTTTATAGTTTCCATGCGAAATGTAATGTGAAATGGAAATGAATAAAGAATCACTTGTAATTAGCAATGCAGTTTTTAAAATATATTGTACTTTCTTTAAATAAATTATGTCGGATTTTTTTTTCATAAGAAACCGTTGTTCATTAAAAAAGAGAATATTTAGTAATAAATTTAGGGTTAGGAATGAAAGGAAGAAGTGAGAGGAAGCATTTAGGGGGAAGTTGCTTACTGCTTTATCGGCTTCAGATGTAACATTTCGGCGCTCAGCGATTTTTACTTGTACTTTGGCCCCGCGGGGTCATGATTTCCCTAGGCCCCGCGCTCATCTAACGCCACCTGTGTATATCAGCATCCACTTGTTGAAACTGAGGAAAACCTGAATCGATATTCTTCGGCGGCAGGATTCAAACCTACTTGTCCCCACACGGCTGATCCAAAATCCGCGATCACAACCACTGGAGCATGGGGATGGGCTGAATTCAGAGTAGATTTCAGACATTTGCCTGATATTCCTGAGAAAATGATAAGACGACGACCCACCAGAACAGTTTGCACTAAGTTGTTGCTTACAATTACAATTTAGCTGTTTGCCCCGATATGATGTTGGACAAGTTGCAATGAATTATACATTACATTTTTTTTTACACGAATCGAAAACAAAGGTCTCAATGGTTGTAGTACAGTATATACATTATTATATCTTGACTTAAGCAGAAATGAATTGCTACCCTAACCTCGTGATCTATAAAGGCTTCGATAATAATTAGGGATGCAGTGCAGGCTCAAGTTCCGCTCACGTAACGCATCGTGATTGAAGTTTCCCTCCAGCTTTCTCAGTACTCCCAGTCGAATGATGGGATGGTACTATTAACGGAGACCCTGATCCAGTGTTCGGTTTGTTATAAATTAAGAATTGCGATTCCTAAAACTAGTAAGTTTTCACCTACTGGCAGTTTGGAAATAAATAAAAGATTTTGCCCGTGGTTGGGACATTCGGAATCAATAACCGGGGAAGAGATCATTAGGCACTGGGGAAAATCGCCGACATACCCCAACAAATACTGTCCTGATCTAATTATATGCGACAAAACATTATTTTTTGTCATTTGAAGTGCTATTGTAATACGTACGGTCATTTATTTACTGCACTTCGCATAACAGCGTGCATTGTTGACTGCTGAGTGCTAATAAATAAATAGATGGAAGGAGAAAGAATAGGCTCAAACGTATATTGTTGAAGCCAGTCTCCTGACTTATATGCCTAGGTAGAGTTTAAAAGTTATACACAGAAGTTACTCAATTAACATGAAACGGGGAAAGGCAGGGAGGGGGAACTGTCAGTATTTGACCCTACACAGAATGTTAGAAAAAGGAAAATAAAATAATGTATTTCGTGGTCACTTTAAACGTCTGCAATTTTATTTCGTAGTTCTACACCTACTTGAAAATACAATCCCCATAGCATATGCCTAGCTTGTGTTAACAACATACCCTACCTAAAGTATACTATTCTACGTGTCTTAGCAACACCGTTAAATCTGACCTTCTGGCAATTGCACAAATGGGAGTTGTGTGTATTCTCGCCTGAGAGGACGGACGATATACGCAATAAAAAGAATGAAAACTTTGCATTGAATGGAGTGGTGGAATTGAGAGGAGATGAGGTATGGGGCATCCTACTAATTCAAAGAAAGGAAGTTAAGCATCTCTCTCGTTGGGTGAAACGAAATATTTTGATTCGCTGAACTCTTCTTCGTCGGTAGATTAACATTTTACTATTTACTTGTATTATTGCAGTTTCACGGTTTAATCACATTCTGCTTTAAAGCTCTGCATATTGACGAGTAAAATGTTATGTTCTTGTAAATATAAGTTTCATATCAATAATAAATTTAATAGTGTACATCAGTTAAGGCTTATGTGCTGTTTAAAATCTAGACTCGAAATAA